>AYEL01024386.1:0-32524 GCA_000484575.1 Olivierus martensii
TTTTGCAGAAGTATAACACTATGCATTCTGATAGACAGACTTGGGTTCTGCATAGTGTTATACTTCTGCAAAAGTTCTTCTAAGCTACTCACTAATTAGTACTTTAAAAACTGGAAAAGTAATTCATAAATAAGACAAAACACACCTAACAGAACACTATAATATTTTCCCCCAATAACAGAAATTAAAAAAAATAAAATGTTTTCATATTTGCCTCAATACAGAATGTAGACAGCCACTGAACTTTGTGAGACTATGTTAACAATGTTTTTGATACAACTGTACTTTCTACAAATAAATCTGTATTATATATTATGAAGGAATAAGTATGTATTTTTCATATAACTGCATTCAAAAGTTTAAATTATTAAGAAATAATACAGAAAAATAAATAGGCCTAAGTTGTAATTCTGCAAAAATGTTTGATAAAATATTTTCATATATGCCTATTTTCATATATTGGAATGCTTTGTTTATAATTATACCAAGTTCTGTAATGAACTTCCAGAAACTATAAATTTTGTAACTAGAAGACCAAACCCAAGGGCAATAGTATAGAAATAAAAACATTTGCAAAAACAAGCAAAGGGCTAACAACATATATTCTTTCAAAAGATGTTAGAATAAATAATATAAGACAATGATCTTGGGCTAAAAATAGCAGGTGAAATTGCCAAAATCAAAGAATATATATACAAAGTTATATACAAACCATGAGTGATAAATGTAACATTATAAATAATTTTGCATAATTCCAGGAACAACTTATTCATAATTAAAAATTTCTATTGCCTTCAGAATGTTTAATGAGTGCACTTTGTACACCTGCAACAAATATTTTTTTATCATTAAATCCTATAAAATGGTATATAAAGAATTTTTTAACTATTTTTCCTATAATGCACACATCCAATATAATGTTATAAAAAATAATTAACTTTAAAATAATTTAAAGTTAATTAATTAAAAGTTCACTAATAATTAATTAACTATTAGTGAACTAATTTTAAAATAATTAACATTTTAAAAATTCATGTTTCATTATGCTTTATTTATTATTAATCATTTAACAAATTTTTAAAATGAAATAAAAACAACATTCTTTTTATAGGTCATAAACCTAAATTAATCCACTGGGTGATATGGTTAACAAATGTTGTGTACCTTTATGTAGGAGCAATTATGAACCTCCATATGTTCCAACTTTCAAGTTTCCTGAAAAACCAGAGTTGAGAAAACTTTGGGAACATAAAATTTCTAGAGAAAAATTTAAGGCAACTAAATATTCAACTGTGTGCATAAAACACTTTCAAGAAGAATTTATTATTCGGGAAAATGTGGTGATCACAAGTACCGGAGAAAAAATTGTGTTCCCAAATAAAAAAATTAAACTGAAGAAAGGTGCTTATCCAACAATTGTGTCAGATACTGTGCCCCATTTGAACACGAAGTTAGGCAGAAAACGAAAATGTAGAGAAGAGAAAGAAGACGAAAACTACAGACAAGCCATTCAAGAAAAATAATTATCTCGGGCCGCACATAAAATATACTAATTCTAATGATAGTTATTAAGCAAGAAAGTTAGCAGATAATATATAGTATATGATACCACCATGACAAATAAGTAAAAATGTCGTAGTGTAATAATCATTGACTTCTTTTCGTTCAGAAATTTTTTTAAATCATTAAGCAAGTCAAGAAGTTTTAATCACTAATAAAAACATCATTACCTTCATTATTTTTAATATATTTTTAGTACAAAAAGGAAACAAGCTTCTTTTTTTATTAGTAGGATATTTGATAATGTTATGGCAAATTTCAAAAAAAATAAAATATATATACATGAAAATCTCAATGATTTAAGGAAGTTTATGATTTTATGCTGAGCCTCATTCATGTCAGCAGTGGACCGCGGTATGGACAGTCCTGCTTTAGAATTTTATCTAATGGAAAAAATTCTAAGGAAAATACAGTAATTTCTCCATGAAATTAATCTTCTTGGTCACTTTAGCAGGTTAAAATTTCTTAAAACTAATTAACTGAATGGTCAATATACACATTAGACAGGTGGTCACTATACAGAAAATTCTTACTGTATAGTGACCACCTGTCCTGAAAATTCTTACTGTTGATTACTTTCAAAAATATTAGGAATGATGGAATAAAATTAGTGTTAATTATTATCATTTTATTTTTTTGATAGAAATTTTCTACTAAAAAATCAATTTTGATCGTGATGGATCGTATTTCATCTTTATGTCTTTCAGTGAAGTCGATCTGGAATATACGATAAAAAATTAATCATGATAATTAAAACATTTAATATTTAAATTAATTTTATTTCGTGTTTTATAATTATAATTACAACATAGATAAAAAATATAATAAATTGCTATATTGCCAACAGATGGTGCCACTAAATGAACATCACACGCTGGTCAGGCCTGACAGAAGAATATATTGTGTGCCAATACACTTGTTATCACGTATTTCCAATAGATGGTGCCACTAAACGAACATGATACGCTGGTTAGGCATGATCGAAGAATACATTGTACGCCAATATGCCTGTAATCACGTGTTTGTTTCGTTAGCGTCACATCAATCACGACCTTCTTAGAACAGGCCTGTGTCGATTGCAGCGCCACAAGAAAAATTGCCACCCAAAAGGCGGTCTGTACAATCAAGATAGAACTGAATATTTGTTATAGCTGTCGCAGAGAAAAAAGAAATTTTGAAACGATTTAATTATTTAACAGGTATACTATAGTTTCAAGTCATGTTTAATTAGGCTTATTATTAATTATTTAGTAATTTTTCAAATTATGCAATTAAAATGAATGCTGTTATAGAATTACAAGTTAGGCCTATTTATTTTTCTGTATTATTTCTTAATAATTTAAATTTTTGAATACAGTTATATGAAAAATACATACTTATTCCTTCATAATATATATAATACAGATTTATTTATAGAAAGTACAATTGTTTCAAAAACTGTATTCGTTAATATAGTCTCACAAAGTTCAGTGCATGTGGCTGTCTACATTCTGTATTTAGGCATACAGTATATGAAAACATTTTATTTTTCTTAATTTCTATTATTGAGTGGGGGAATATTATAGTGTTCTATTATGTGTGTTTTGTCTTATTTATGAATTATTTTTCCAGTTTTTAAAGTAATTAGTGAGTAGTTTAGAAGAACTTTTGCAGAAGTATAACACTATGCATTCTGATAGACAGACTTGGGTTCTGCATAGTGTTATACTTCTGCAAAAGTTCTTCTAAGCTACTCACTAATTAGTACTTTAAAAACTGGAAAAGTAATTCATAAATAAGACAAAACACACCTAACAGAACACTATAATATTTTCCCCCAATAACAGAAATTAAAAAAAATAAAATGTTTTCATATTTGCCTCAATACAGAATGTAGACAGCCACTGAACTTTGTGAGACTATGTTAACAATGTTTTTGATACAACTGTACTTTCTACAAATAAATCTGTATTATATATTATGAAGGAATAAGTATGTCATGAAGCAAGGTTAATTTCATTTTTGGATAGGGGCAAATTGAAAAAAAACCTTCCTACTATTCATATAAAGCAGCAATATTTTGTTATTCTATTTTTCAAAATTTGATTTCTGATAATTATGAGCAACAATTCTTAAGATGTGGATGCCAGTTTTCCTTGATTGTCAAGTTAAGTGAATTAAATATTATCAATTATTTAAGAGATAAGAATTACCTGTATTCTGAAAATTGTAATCATTATTTAGTAGACAATTTGACAAAAATTCTCAAGATAATGTCAAAAATTTTGTTTAATAATTATACGAAGAAGAAAAATGAACGTGTAACTAAAACAAATTTCAGACAATTGAAGAAATTTAAAGTGTAATGTATATGTTATCATTTCTTGCTTTATTTTTTTAAATAAAATATCAAAATAAAATTAGGGTAATTTATTTGTTAAAGATTTCAATTCACAATATAGCATAGTCTGTATCGCATTAGCTTACGACCTTCTTAGAACGGATTACAGGAGTAATTTATAATCAGTGTAATTTCTAATAATTTCTTTGTATAATTATTTTAACAATGTTTGCAAGTTTATTAAACTTAATTTCAGAATATTACAGGAGTAATTTATAATCGGTGTAATTTCTAATAATTTCTTTGTACAATTATTCAATTATACAATTATTTCTTTGTATAATTATTTTAACAATGTTTGCAAGTTTATTAAACAACTGTATTAAATATTGACTTGACTTTTTAATCTTAACAGTCTTAAAATATAACACCAAATGCACTTTTTTTAGTATTTAGACATTACAAATTTTCCTTTAAAAAAAATGACGTTTGAAAAGTGTATTTTCCGGATACATACCGAAATTAAAATTAAGGTACTGTATTAAATATTGACTTGACTTTTTAATCTTAACAGTCTTAAAATATAACACCAAATGCACTTTTTTTAGTATTTAGATATTACAAATTTTCATATTAAAAAAAAATGACGTTTGAAAAGTGTATTTTCCGGATACATACCGAAATTAAAATTAAGGTATAATTCAGAAGAATATTAGCTCAAAACTCTTGCAAACATTTTTAATTCCATAGTGCATTAATAATGAGAAAAGGAAGTTATGGTGGAATCGTTTTTGCCTTCAGCCTCCCTGGTCGGCCATTTTGTTTCGGCGCCCAGGCGTTCTAAGAAGGTTGTGGTTTAAAAACTTTGAACCGCTATACCTACGTAACTATTACCGATAGAGGTATGGTTCTTTGGTAAAGTTTTCTATAGTCGTGAACTATCGATCGGTGCTATTTTTATTTATATGGCGGTAATCTAAAATTCTACCAAAAAAAGAAATAACGTAATTTTGTAAAGGTAAGTCGCAGCTTATTTAAATTGATTGCATTCGATTCGGAATGTAAGATACATCTAAAACCGTTTAAAAAATCCGATTATCTATAAAAGTTTTGCAAAAATCTTAAAACAAATAATATTCCGAGCCCCAACTTTGGGGCCCCATAACTTGAGAATGAGGTCTTTTTCCCTCATGGGACCCTCACCAATGAACTCAGGAGCCCTTAATTAAGATAAAGGGGGGGTCGAAATTCCGGTAAATTCCGCTGGGATTTTTTCTCCAGTCGTACCGTTTTTGTCCGCGGCCAATTTAGTTTGAACCGTTTAAACTAGGTTAGTATGGAGCTAAGTGACGAGTTGGTAGAGATAAAGGGGGGTCGAAATTCCGCTGGGATTTTTTCTCCAGTCGTACCATTTTTGTCCGCAGCCAATTTAGTTTGAACCGTTTAAACTAGGTTAGTATGGAGCTAAGTGACGAGTTGGTAGATGCTAGAAGAGCTGATTGCAGTCCAACGTGGTTTTTAAATCGTGAAACTAATGGTCAAGAAAAGTTTCTTACTATGTTTGCAATGAGATATTCATGAAACAAAAGATCCAGCATGATATTAGAAGTAGATGGAACACGATTTCGAAGCGACGGAAATATCACGTCAGACTCACTACTTTGGCAAGAAAACTGCGTGCTGTACTTCTTCGCAATTCAGTCAAAGTTACGGGAATTGGCAGGACCGGAAGTACGCATATTGACCGCAGCGCCATTACCGGAAGGCAGAGAAGCAGGCAAGCATTCTGCCATATACTGAATACAAATAGAAAATTAAATGAACATCAATAAAAAAATAATTTATATATAAATATTGTAAACAACACTACATATTATTATAAAATATAGTATGTTATTAGCGGGAAAGCAGATATATAAATATTTATTTTTGATGTTTAGAAATTATCTTTGTTTAAATGCAAATCAATGAATTTGGAGAGTCATTGTCAACAAAATACAGTGGGTGATCGGTTAACGAACAGTTCGGATAACGAACACTTTTTCGAAAGCTCTGGTCGGCCATTTTGTTTCGGCGCCCAGGCCTGTTCTAAGAAGGTCGTGCATTAATTAGGAGCTACGCGTAGGAAATTATAAAAGAATTTGAATAATTTTAGCATTTAAATTGATTTATCATGCCCACAGTAAAAAAATGTTTTATTTTATAACATTTGAGATAATTTTAATAAGTGGAAACAACTTTGTTACCTGGTTAAGTCTCTGTGATATGTTGTAATATATTATGATGTTTGGAAAAAATCGGGCGCTCTCTGTATCAATTTTTGGTAGAGTTATATGACGACCATATGGAATAACCTATTCACCATCATATCCCCCTCATCCTGCCCCCGTTGGCCACTTTTATGAACTCTACTTTTATCCATGAAACTAAATGTCGCAACGTGACTTTGCTATCAATAATAGAAACTAAATGGACACACGTACACATGTAGTACTGCATAACTTTTAAATGTATGATTGTGTTTATGTTAAACTGTATCTTATTCAAAGGGAAATTTATATAGAGCTGAACGAAAACATTCGTGACGTTATAGAAATCAACTGTCTCCTTCCACTGCTCTCTTTCACCCAGTAATTACTGGAGAAGCACAGCAACTTACAGTATATGATGCAGCTTAAAGGATACCACCATCAATGAGCAGTTTCCGAATTATATCAAATTCGTCATTTTACCCTAAACTCCCTACACATAAAATTGTGGAGTCTGAGGGAGTCGTTTTGACGAAATTTTCGTTTATTTTGACACTAAATTCCTGCACCAAATTGTGGTTTCAGAGAGTGCCGAAAAACTGAGGATGAGTCCATATAAAATGTTGAACATCATGTCTGACACCAGGAGCAGTTTAGAGCGTATTGCTCCAGCACGGTGAAGAATATTTAAATGAACGCAAGTCAGGATTGTGGCCGAAAAACTATGAGCGGTATAGGTAAGCGACGCGTCAGGGTTCCAGAAGGAGGTAAGCGACGCGTCAGGGATGAGCTAGCGAAGCTAGCTAGCTACAACCAGAGCTAGAACAAAACTCTGCAAACTGTTAAAACTGCTTTCTTTCTTTTTTACTCCTCCTCTTTCTTTAAGTTTTTCCAATTATGTCAAACTGAAGAGAAAATTCAAAACGAATCGAAACTCTATTTGACAAGGGAAATTCTATTTCTAGCATCTCATTGGTGTAGAAAACTGTCAAAATAAAATTATTCTAGTTTAATCAGGACCCATGACCTCGAATCAATGGATCCCTGAGGTTGTTTCTCTCTCACCAAGTCAGTTTTATTTTATGAGTTTATCTGACAAATCTAACATTCCATTTCCATATCCCGATCAAAAAGTCATTCAAAATAATAGTTTTCTTGCTTAATTTCGTTAGCTTTACAATATAAATGAATTTAGTACATTTAATCCGTACAATTAATTTAGTAAAATGTTTCTGACAAGGAACTAAAATTATGTTTTTCAAGTTTTACAAGTATTTGCTTAAAGAGAACTTTCCTAAAAAATAGAGCTTTGCAAAACAATTCGTCTTGCATCACCTGATTCGTTAGCTCAACTGTTAATCGTTTCTATTACAAATCCGTCAATATCATTAATAAAATTATAACCATGTTAAGATTATATTTATATAAATGATAATTAACATATTGTGATGAAAATAAATTCTTTAATTAATTAAAAATAGACGTGGAAAAACAGTTCATTACTTTTTAGTTTCTTAAGGATGATTTTTAGGCCATTATTATATTAAATTCTGCGTACGAAGTCTGATTCTATTGTTTGTTGGTGTTATATACTTGACACCTGCGAGTGGTGTGACGTCGTAGTTTCGGATTCTAATAGAGAAAAAAGATGTCTGTCCGAGATTCTAAAAAAATTATAAGTTACATATCATTCAAAATTGTAAATATTTCTGCATACTGTACATAAATTTATTTACTATATACAGTGTGGAAGAAATAATTTTATTCCAAAGAAATACTTTTATTCCATTGAAGCCAGGATGGACGGTAGATGACAATTAGAAAAATAAACAAGAAAAAGAGAGAAGTGAGGGAAGACGTAAGGTGTAGAAGGGACCGTTGATTTTAATTTTGAGTTTTTATTCTTTTATGTTTATTATTAACCCGATTTAATCGAAGAATCGACTACGACAGTATACTCTTTCATAAGTTAAGAACCGAAATCTCTACAATTTTTAAACTTTGCATATAATTTTTATATATTATCTTGAGATAATTTTAGCTACTTTGCTTTCTCTCCAGCACGATACAGAGAGACAAACAGGTTGTAATCTCTCTGTTTCTCTGTCTCTCCGGGCACAGAGAAACAGAGAGATTACAACCTGTTTGTCTCTCTTTATCGTGCTGGAGAGGAAGCAAAGTATCTAAAATTATCTCAAGATAATATATATACAGAAAGATTTTAACCTCTCTGTATAAGAAATATTAAAATAGACAGTGAGACCTCTCTCTATTTTAATTTTATTTCTTTTACAAAGTAAAATGGACAGAGAGGTTGCAATCTATATAGAGAGACAAACAGATTGTAATATCTCTATTTCTCTGTGCCCGGAGAGACAGAAGTTATCCATTCTCTCGCTCTCTCTCTCTCTATCCATCCCTCCAGAGAGTTTACAACCTGATACAGAGAGTATGTAATTTCTCTGTATAGGTTGTAAACTCTCTGGAGAGATGGATACAGAGAGAGAGAGAGAATGGATAACCTTTCAGCTACAGAAGGCGACAGCACTTCTGTAGCTGAAAGGCAAACTATATTTTTATTTTTGAAGCGACATACAAATTATCGCAGTTGCCGAATTCGAGCCATCGGTTTTAAAAAAAGCTTGCATTATAGAAATAATGACAGATAAAATTTACCATAATCGGCATTTAGTAGATAAATAATGGGAACATATTTCATTATAGATGATATAGAAGCGCTTTTAGTGAGACAGAACGCGCGTTTGTAGTATCGCATCGTATCGCGTTTGTCGTCGCGTCGCTTCCACTTTAGATAATTACATTACTTACATCTTACAAGTTAGATTAAACCGAAAATTTCAAAACAATAGTGTCGAAATAAAAACGAGAAATTGGACCTTTTTTCCGTATACATCTTTACTGATGGCATTCTCGAATGGCTTTCGACCAAATTGAAAAATGTAAGATTATAATTTCATCAAATTTGGAATATAAATATTGCATGTTTTATTTAAAGCTTTCTGAAAATTTTAGCCTAACTTCATCAACATAAAGGGAGGAGGTATTCTTTCTTGATGAGTCTTATTTGCAAGTCACATGGTTGGACAAAATTTCATATATAAAACAAAAAGGGTATTTAATGACTTGTTACTAAGTTAGAATGTGTTTCGTAGAAAAACACTTTTAATCTAAAAAATGAATGATATCCTCTCAAAATCGTTAATATGTGAGAAAGTAAACTGGCTACAGTATTAAGAAATTAAGATATTTGTTGCAATTTCGATGCGGCTACTTGGTTGACGATTTGAGAAAGAAAAGTAACAAGTTCAGCCAAAGTAATAGCTTCTAGAGTAATTTCTTAGTCTTGTACTCGCTCACTTTTTCCATATTAGACGCTTTCGATCGGATTAGAATAGAAAATAAAAGTTTTAAAGATAATTTGCATATAAGTGAAATATGTGTGTCACCCGACGAAATAGGCAATTAGGGAAATAAAATTGTCAATCAAAAATTCTGATAGCGTAGATGAAAAAGTTGACACTCTACAGTCGGCAAAAAATGCAGCTTCAGCATTTAATTTTACAGAATTAACATTCAAAAATTTTATTAAACTTCAGTTTATTACGAATTTCCATTTAAATAAAATATTTTTACAAAATTTACTGATGAGTTTTCATCACATTTTCATTGATAACAGACAAAAATTTATATTTTTCTCTGATTCCATTTTATAATATATTTTAACATTCACGAAATTTCTGTTTAACAGGAGTAAGAACACAAATTATTATTGCATTCTACACAAAATTTATTGTTGTACTTTACTAATTTTCAAATGGGAAAGTACAAAATGTCGCCATTTCATTACATTATTTATTTACTTGTTTATAGGTTTTTCGTATTTTATGTGTTTACACGACATTAAAAAAATTTGAATTAGGGCCACATGTTAAAATTGAGAAAGAAGTTTATATAAGCTGAAAACGTTACCAATAAGCGCTTTATGCAAATTATTATTAAGCAAATAATCTGCATAAATTAATTAGGCAAAGAATAGTTATTCTATGCCTAATAACAATACCTCTTGACCATTAAATTACTGAATATTATAATTATATATCGATTTATATTTTTTTCAATTGTGTATTTACAAACCTATACAGTAAAAAAGCTAATATAGAAAAACGAAACACAGTAACACACACAGTGAAAATTGACTCGATAGCTGTATATTATATTCTGCTGTCAGCATGATACATGCACAGAGCTGGAGAAATTTAAGTTAATCTTCAAGTTAAATTGAACATCTGACAGTATGTCAGATGTTTAACGAACTTAACTTGACTTTCAGATGTTTCGCTTCCAATTAAAATGATTAAACATCTCGAGTTTGAAGGTTCTCAAAACCGATCTCACGAGAATTTAATCATGTGTGAGGAACGATTTTACAAAGTGTATATATCATGTCTAACCTATTTTAGTTGGAAGTATCCTAGTAGAATGATATTCCTTGTATTCATGTGATATTCACGAAATATATTTTTTTTAATCAGGTTTAACAAGATAGATTAGTATTGCATTCTACACAAAATTTATTGTTGTACTTTACAAATTTTCAAATGGGAAAGTATAAAATGGTGACATTTCATTGCATTATTTATTTGTTTATTTCTTTTTATATTTTGTGTGTTTACAAGATTTAAAAAAATTCTTTTGAATTAAAATCACCTGTTAAAATTGTGAAACATCACAACTATGCTCTTTATGTAGATTATTTTAAGTAATAACTATTCTTTGCCTAACAACAACAGAGCTCTTGACAATTAAATTACTGAATGTTATAATTATATATCGATTTACATTTTTTCGATAGTGTATTTACAAACCTATACAGTAAAAAAATACTAATATAGAAAAACGAAACACAGTAACACACACAGAGAAAATTGACTCCACACTTGTAAACTATATTCTGATGTCACATATAGAGCTGAAGAAATTTAAGTTAATTAACCTTCAAGTTAAGTTTAACATCTGACGTACTGTCAAATGTTTAACAAAGTTAACTTGAACTTCAGATGTTTAATCGCTTCAATTGGAAGCGAATATCGCTTCGAGTTAAAGCGATCAAACATCTCGAGTTTCAAGCTTTTCAAAACCGATCTCACGAGAATTTAATCATGTGTAAGGATCGATTTTACAAAGTGTATATCATGTCTAACCTATTTTCGCTGGAAACATCCTAATAGAATGATATTCCTTGTTAAATTCAGATAAAATTAATATGTGTTTTATATATATCTCTTGTGTTATATCTTGTGTATTGTCTTGGCATTACATATGCTTTAAATTATTATTCTTATTCATGGAATACATGAGATCTTGTATAATATTTATTATAATAAATTGTAATTTTTGTTTGGATGTTTGTATATTTTTGAGGAATACTCAGAATGTTCACCTTTTACCTAATATACCTAATGTACTTTTTGATCTAATATAATAATAATAATATTATTATTATTTTACACGAATCTGGGGAAGTCTATCCTTCAATATTCTCTTATATTAAACATATTCTTGAGGGATACTCAGAATGTTCACCTTTTACCTAATATACCTAATGTACCTTTTGATCTAATATAATAATAATAATATTATTATTATTATTTTACACGAATCTGGGGAAGTCTATCCTTCAATATTCTCTTATATTAAAAAAAGAATATTAAATTATGTTTCTAATATTTTTGAAGAGTGTTTAGTTATTCTGGATTCGAGGATCTTTTCCTTCGGTGTTTAAGATCATTCTGAAAATTTCAGCACCGTAACATCAAAATGAAAATAGTAGGAAGTATTCTTTTTCAGATATTTTTCTTTAAGTTGCATGATTCAAACGATCTCCATTTAATTTTTATATAATTCCTTAAAAACTTCGATTTAAATGCCAAGACCTTATTCAGTGATGTGTTGACTTGTGGCTAGAATATATTACTCAGAAAAACAATTTACGCGACGCTAGGCGATGCGAAACAAGCATCGTACAGCGTAGCGAAATGATGCGACGCCCGAGCGTGGCGTCGCTTGCAAATCGTGCTAGAATACTATACGAGCTGCAGTCTCTACTACAAGAAACGCTTCTGTAATGAAATATCGTCCTATTATTTATCCACTTAATATCGATTATGGTCATTTTTATCTTTCGCGTTCCATAATACTGGAATTTTTTTCTGAATTTCGGTTATTAGAAACTCTGAATTGATCTCCATAACCGCGATAATTTGTCGTTGTCGCAAGCGACGCAAAGCTGTACGATGCGATACTACGAGTTTCTGAAGCAGCAACGACAAATTATCGCGGTTACCGAGAAAAATTCAGAGATTCTAATAAGCGAAATTCAGAAAAAAAACCAGTATTATGGAACGCGAGAGATAAAAATGACCATAATCGATATTAAGTGGCTAAATAAGGTCAATTCAGAGATTCTAATAAGCGAAATTCAGAAAAAAACAGTATTATGGAACGCGAGAGATAAAAATGACCATAATCGATATTAAGTGGCTAAATAATAGGACGATATTTCATTACAGAAGCGTTTCTTGTAGTAGAGACTGCAGCTCGTAAAGTATTCTAGCACGATTTGCAAGCGACGCCACGCTCGACCGTCGCATCGTTTCGCTACGCTGTACGACGCTTGCTTCGCATCGCCTAGCGTCGCGTCGCTTGCCCGACGGACACGGCCTAATATGGAAGAAATGTACAGTGCTAATAAATTGAATTGTTTATTATAATTTAAATCCATCTACTTTTTGGCTGACGATTTAAGAAAGTAAAATCGTATCATCAATCAAAGTAGTCGCATCTAAATTATAACAAATATCCTAATTTCTTAGTACTGTACTTGACTTAATTTTTTACATATCAGATGATAGGATTGGGATAGGCAGAAGAAATTTAACAAAGGGAATAGTACTTCAGCTGTTTGTTTGTTTATTTCCACAAAATAGGTCTTCTTCTACATTTTATAAAATAGTTCATCAAGATTTTTTAAGAGCCAGAGTGTAGATTAGTATTGCATTCCGTGCAAAATTTATGATTGCACTTAACTCATTTTCGACAGGAAAATGCAAAATAGCGATATTTCTCTGAACTGTTTATTTTACTTATTTGTTTTTCGTATTTTATGTATTTAAAATACAATTTTTTTTAAATTTTTTTGCCTAGAACGATGTGAAAAAATTTATATATTCTGATAAAGAAGAAACATTACAAATGAAGTTTCGAAACAGATTCTTATTAAATAAGTATTCTTTACAACTAACATGACAATTAATAATAATACAATTAACAATTAAATTATTGAATATTTGCAGAATATATTCTTAAAATTAAGCGATGTTTACTTTTATTCCAAATAATTTGATAAATCATTAGGATAGAACAGGAAAGGAGCTAAGTCGCTAAGTCAGTTGTGACTTAGCTGATGATGCGACACAGTCAACAAATTCCCAATTTAAGTATAATTATCTATTCTGAGTCATCATTTATTTAAAAAAAAACATGTCCGACCAATATTTAAATAATTTAAATTATTGTAATAATGAGATTAAGGAAACAGTCAGTCGAAATGTGAGATAGTTTGTTGCTACCATTCACGCACGTAAGGAAATAATTTTAAGAAACATCTTCATTCATTTAAACTTTAATGTCTTCTAACAACAATAATTATAAATTTTTATTAAAAATCGTACCAAGTTTTAGAATGTTACGCACAGTTTATGCTGGACATCATACTCGTTCTGATGATGAAAATATTTTTTTTATATACACGTGTTTTTTGTTTTCTAGCATAGCTACTGCATTCATGTACTAAATAGTGAAATTTTTTATTAAAGAAAACGAAACACAGCAACTTACTGTATATGTAAATTTATTATGCTGTCACACACACAACTGTCGTCGAACACCTAACATACCATCAGGTGATATACGTACACCTGACAATACGGTAGACCTAGCCGACATACTTTAAACGTATATAATTTTTACAACTACCAATTCAGAAAATATTTTAAAGATTAAAAATAAAAAATTAAAACAGTTGTCTATTATTAATATTTATATTTTAATTATTACATTTAATTGGCGATTCCGTCTTTACACAGTATACTTTTAGATTAGATAAAGAAATATTAGTTTACAATTGTATACATAGCAAAACCTAGGAAAAATGATACTCATCCATAGAGGGTCAAGACACGCAAAATATCCTAGTGACCTAGAGGATCAGAGATCAAAAGTTAACGAGATATAGAGGCTAATAGTTTTAATGACGGAAGAGGTAGCAGAGTACGCGAACGTGACGCGTCGCGCTGCACATCGTAGCGAGGTGAAACAGCAAGCACTTTTAGCCTCAATATCTCATTAACCTTTGATCTTTGACCTTTAATTCATTAGGGATATTTTGCCTATCCCGATTCCCTTATTGATCGGTATCACTTTTGTTGACTTTTGTCATGTATGCAATTGTATCTAAATATTATACAGTATATAAATGTTTTAAAAGGGGGGTCACCAGATTATTAAATTCTAGAACCTTTAATCACGCTATTATTGTTGTGATTGGTATAAAATGTTATCTTCCGTGTCCTTATTCTCCTTTCCTTAACCTAATGAAATTTTCTGCCAGATCAAATTAATTAGTGAATTTAAGTGTTTTACTTCTTAGCCACAAATCTTTAATCAGGTCTCTCTCTTTTTAATGGATTTTTGTTAACCAGAAACTTTCAGCTGGATAAAAATCATTATTATGGATGAAAATAGACGTTTTAGGGATCGAATAAAAATTAATTTATTAATTCTTGTGTTTCTCTACCTATCAATACCGTTCGAAATTTAGAAAGTTGAAAATTGAAAATGTAATGAAACAGTCCTGATTCTCCTAGAAGAATTCAATTTCTCTCGATACTCAAACCACATCTTCGGATATCGAAAGAATCTCCATCCTTCGAGGCGAATTTTTGGTAACAAGGATAGCGTATAGTCGCGTCGTCATCGCGCTAAGCTATTTTTCGACGCGCGCTAGGATGCAACAACGGTAGCGAAAAATGTTACTTTCGCTATTGAATGAACCAGTTAAAGTTATCCAAATCGAAAATTATCGCGAATTAATCGTACGCATATAAAAATAGAATCAAAGAAGGAAACATTTTATTCATAATTCGATATTTCAGTCTTCCTCGCGATCACCGCGTGGTTTCCTGTGTATCCCTTTATAACAAGCGATTATATCTTATAATCTTAAGTGAATGTATGTTTATAAGTTACATATACATGTACATATTTATATATTGTGTGTCAGTTTATAAGTTTAGTATCAAAATTAAAAAATTCCATGATTTTTATTCTTGACATACACTTTTCTGCTTTATCATGTATTATTATAGGTTACTTTGCTTCTTCCGTACTTAAAATTTTCGTAAGTTTTTATCTACATAAACATATTTAATAATATATACTATATAATAAGAAAAGCTAATACAGAAGATAAATACCTGAATTGTAAGTTTTTACTTCTCCGGGAAACACAAATTCGGTGGAGGCTGATGAGGTGGTTAATGTTCAAAATTTACAGTCTTTAGTCTCTCTTTTTCACAGTCTTTAGTTCATAAACTGAAATTGAAGATATACACAGTAGAAGACGGAACAGGGAAATCTTGTATCAGGAGAAAGATGGCTTGTTATCCTCACAAAGAAAAATAAGATCGACGATCTAAAGTCGAAGAAGTTAAAGGAAATAGTCGTGAACAAACAATTCTGGGTACAATTGTCCCCTTACCGAAGCATGGCGAAAGTGGTACACATTGAAAGAAGGGTTGAAACACGCAAAAAATCCCTAGTGAACCAAGGGTCAAAGATCACCGAAACACGCAAAAAATCCCTAGTGAACCAAGGGTCAAAGATCAAACGTCTATGAGATAGAGACCCGCAATGTTCCGTTTATTGCAAATGGCGCGTGTGGTTTGGCGTTGTGCCTGGCCTCGCTGCGATCTGCGACGCGACGCGTCCAATTACCATGCTCCACTATCTATGCCGCCTAAATGCCTCTGTATCTCGTAAACGTTTGACCTTTGACTTCTGGTCTATTAGGAATTTTTTGCGTGTTTTGACCCCCCTTTCGATGTGTATCAGTTTCGCCGTGTATTGGTAAGGCGACAATTGTACCCAATTCTGCAAATAGTGGAACAAGCGTCGGATAAACGAACTCGGGCGGTGGTGGAACAATCCTGGATCGAGGATCGACCCTTATTCCTGGGCTGAGAACCAAGATGTTTAGTTCTAAAACATTCGCCGAGACAGGTGTCCGATTTGCGACTATTTGGGGATATAAACATTCTCAGCGATTTATTGTTATTGTGGACGAAATTCGCGAGCTGATTTGACAGAACTCCTTTTTTTCTATCTTTTCGTTTGACCTATATTTGACTTAATTTATTTCTTAATTACATCTAGATTGCCGATCCCCACAATTTTAAAAAAGGCTTACAGGCCCTTTTCTTACTTGCATCCCTTTAATGCAAGTAAGGCCGTGTTCCAAGCACAAGCCACACGATGCTGTACGATGCGATACTACAAATGCGATGCTACTCTATGAGCGACAGTCTGTCCCACGAGAAGCGCATCTGTAACATATATAATGAAATATCGTCACACTATTATCTACTAAATGTTGATTATGGTAATTTTTATCTCTCATTTTCCGTAATACGGGTTTTTTTTTTTTTTTTTTATTTTTTATCTCTCATTTTCCGTAATACGGGTTTTTTTTTTTTTATAAATTTCGCTTATTACAATCTCTGAATCGAACTCGGTAGCCATGAAAATTTGCCTCTGTTGCTTCAAAAACAAACTACAGTAGTTTGTATTTTAGCTACAGGAGGCGCTGCAACGCGATTCTATGGTATACACGTGGGAAGAATCGAAGTTATCTATTGATTTGTTTTCTGTCGCTCGTAACATCGCATCATAGCGCATCGCGTCACTTACACGTAGGACAGGGTTTTTATTAAAAGTATAGAATTTATTGTTTGTTTTGTAAATTCTGTATAAAAGTTAATAATTGATATATTTTCTTCGTATGTTAAAAACGTCTTCGTCACTAATTTATTTAATCAAAAAGCAACTAGCCAAATATATAGTTACTGACTGACTCTTATTATAGAAGTCATTACGGCTCAAATTAATCTCGCTGTTACTTTCGTACTAAGTTAAATATTAATTTGACAGTTATATTCGAGAAAAGTATTCAATACAACAGAGGTTATTAGATTTAAGTTTGAAATCTAACTAATAAATCAACTAGAGAAGTTTAAAAATGGCAAAAATCTACAAAAAAAAATTGTCTTTCATCATTATCTTTCCCTTCTCCTCCTCTTCCACAGACTCCTATACAGGTGGCATCAATGAATGAAATTTGGAATGTAGGTATTTGTTAGATTATTCGATAGCCCCAGAAAATTTCTGCACAATCCAGTCAAACTAAAGGGGAAAATGGGGTAAAACTGCTTTTGACTAAATATTTACTAAAAATTTCGATCCAATCGGATTAAAAATAAAGAAGATATTCATTCTCTTAATATTACGACATGAAACATAAGTGACTGTCTCTACTTTCCTAACACCTTATATTTTTATGTCTATTAAGAACATTTTATTGTCATTTTCTTCTCCAAATAATCTGTAACATTTGAAGAAATTTTTCTAGGAAGGAGTTTCTTTAAGAAGGATTTTATCTTACTAAAAACATTACTCTTAAAGACCTCGTTATATTCTGTCAAATATAACATCTGTGCATACCAATAAGCAATATATGTGATTCATTATATACATTATATTTTCTTCTAAGTTGTTAATGCAATTAATTAACAAGCTGTGTACGATCTGACGGAATATAATTTTGCATATCTTAGGAGTCTTTCCCTATTTTACTGGATGAATCAATTAAGTTTTTCTTAGGAGCCTTTCCTTATAGGTCCCACGAACCTACAGAATATCCTTGTAGTGTTTGTTTCTTGTTCTCCTCTTTATGAATTTTCACTCTTTCCAGTGAGGCGCAAATTTTAAATGTGGTTCTCCAACCAAGGGAAGATGTCAATAGCTGACCTTTAAAGAGAACCAATTTGAGATCGCAGGCATAGATATAATATTAAATTTGGATAACGCGTAATACTCTCGACCTTCTTTTCTTCTGATACAGGATTATAACAAAAATTATTTATTCTCCTGATAAAAAAAAAACTCTAAGACGAATGGAACATCATCCTGTTCGTTTATTCCCAATTCATAATCCATTTCATTATATTACAGAAAAAAATGAATACTTTCAACTTTATTTCGTATATTTTCTGATTTTCTACACAAAATAATAATAAATTATCAATTATTAACAAGAAATATTTAATATTTATCATCATAGGATGGCGACGATATCCATCGAATATTTGTGTCAGCAGTAATGAAGTTGCACCTGATGATGAATTATTTTTACAATTTATTGTTTAAAATTAAAAGAAAACAAAAGGAATAAATAAAAATAAAAACATTTATTACGATATACAAAAGAAATAAGACTTCAATTGTTTAGTAAGTCTATTGGTATTAGAAGTTTAGTAAGTCTATTGGAAATAGAAGAGCAGCTGTCACAAGACCTTGGTAGTGACAATGATTAATGGAAAGTAAAAAAGGTTAAATGTAATTTGCATATAAGCAAAACAAGTCTGTTACAGATGTAGTTACTAAATATGGAAACAGATGTAAATCGAATTCTGCGAAAATTCTTCACAGGTGGCGATATTTTAATCCATATTTATTTACTTAAATGCTAAATTTATTGCTTTTCAAAACAAATATATAATAAAAATTCCTTCGATAATATTTTTTTACATTTTTCTAAAAAATATATCAGTAAATCATAGATGGAAATAGTTATATCAGTTTCAAATTGAGGAATGGATGCCTGTTTACATGAAGTTAATAAAAATCAACGAAGTGGCGATATTTTAATCTATTTTTATTTACTTAAATGCTAAATTTATTGCTTTTCAAAACAAATATGTAATAAAAATTCCTTCGATAATTTTTTTTTTACATTTTTCTAAAAAATATATCAGTAAATCATAGTTATATCAGTTTCAAATTGAGGAATGGATGCCTGTTTACATGAAGTTAATAAAAATTAAGATCATATTTGATGTCCGAAATTAACTGTAAAATCAGCATCTAATACACGCAAAATCAATCAAAAAGTGCCCAATTAGATATAATTAAGATATTTGCATAGCTTTAATTCAAGTAAATGCCATTTAGATTTAATTGTTTTCGTTTTTGTTACCTAAATAAAAGAGATTTTATTTTTATTAAAAGTGTAGAATTTATTGTTTCATAAATTCTGTATATAAATTAATAATTGATATATTTTATTCGTGTGTTAATAATAATCTTTGTCTCTAATTTATTTAACCAAGAAACATCTAGCCAAATACTGACACTTATTATAGAAGTCATCACGTCTCAAATTAAACTCGCTGTAACTTTCGTACTAACTGTAAGTTAAATATTAATTTGACAGTTATATTCGAGAAGAGTATTCAATAGAACACAGGTTATCAAATTTGAAGTTTGAAATCCAATTAATAAATCAACTAGAGTATAAAAATCGACCAAAAAAAGCATCTTCTTTCATCATCATCTTTTTCTTCTCCCCCTTCTCTGCAGACACCTGTATAGGTGTCACCGTTCAACTGATATAAATGGAATTTGGAAAATAGGTATTTCTTAGATTATTTGAGGACCCCTGAAAATTTCAGCACAATCCGGTCAAAATAAAAGGAGGAAATGGGAGTCTGTTTTCCATAAACAACTCTGCATATGGCATTGGAACAGCTTTTGACCAAATGTAAATGTTGAACAGCAATGTGCTCTGCATGTTGAACAACTTTTGACCAAATCTAAATGTTTACTAAAATTTCAATTTATTCGGATTAAAAAATATAGTAAATATTTTAATAATGTATTAGCATATTTTTGTTAGAATGTCTTACTCAATAATGATTTTCATTTAAAAATAACTGATATCTTATTCAATCAAAAATACTGGAAAAGCAAACCAGATATAATGCTAAGAAATTTCGATAATATTTTGCATGTAAATGCAGCTACTTGGTTTACAAGCTAAGAAAATAACATCAAACAAAGTAGCCGCTCTAAACTGTAACAAATATCCCAATTTCTAAGCTGTCTACTTGGCTTATTTTTTAAAAATTAGATACATTATTTAATTTTAACACTTTCATATAATGAGAGCTTTAGTCCTTCATTGGCCCCCTTGAAATTGGTGAATCCGTATCAGCCATACATTCTGAATCCCCCGATTGTTAAGCCACGGGATATACTTTATCTGGAGGCAACTACTTTTAAAGCATCACAAGCTTCCCACTCATGATAATGCCGAGCTAGCGATGCTCGACACTAACATGAGTGTTCCGAGCATCACCAAATTTGAAGTTTCAAATCCGTTTAATAAAAGAACTAGAGTAGTTTAAAGTAGTTTTTTTTCTAAAGTAGTTTTTTTTTTCTTGAAAAACTGGAGATGTGGGAAACGGATCATCTAAATATTCGGAAGCAGCTACGTTTATAAACATTTGTTTACAAAACTTCGATCGCAGTTAAACAATTCATTGCTGGATTCTGAATTGCACATAGCAACGTCAGATATTCATATTGACGTCTAGAAAAATAGATGTAAAGTAATGAACTAAGTAAGAAGAAAAAATTAATAATTAAATATATATATATATATGACTTTCAAGTTTGAACTTATAATTTTATACATCAATGGCATCATCTTACAAATTTATATATAGTATCTAAGTGTTCTGCAAGAAATGTATTAATTTTCAAGTATGCGAATATAAGACGACGCATACTTTTGACCTCAGGTTAACCGAAAATGCATTAAGTAGAGTAAAGATGTATGGGACAGAATTAATTTGTTTGAAGACGAAACTAATCTTATCCCATTCTATATTTCGGCATAAAGAACAACTAGGAGGATCCGGGTTCGATTCTCGGATCAACCTCTTAGAAAGTTTATTCCAGCATAAGTTTATTCCACAGGCTACTCTCCACCGGGATAAGTAGCCTGTGGAAGGAACACTTATTTAATAATCAACAAATTGGAAAGTGGCGTCATCTGTTGGCAAAAGAACGAATTTATTTCTTCTTTCGATATGCAACCGGCATTGGGCGTGGGAAGACTGATTTGCTCATTAGAATATCATTCCCTAATTAAAAAGGGGGTAACAAACGACAAAAGTTATTTTAAGTTATTAATATAAATTTTCCTCTATACAATATCTACAAATCTGACAGGATCCCGAGAAGCTGACTAGGATTTTTTTCTAATTTAAAGACGTCCAATATTTCTTGACTTATAGAAACTATTATGAATACCTTTGAAATCTGTTAGAGAAAGAACAAAGGACATACTGTAATATTTTTATAAATTAAAATTTTTAGTTTATTACAATAACATTCAAAAAAATAATTCAGTATTAATTAAAATAATTCAAACATGTTGATTCACTTATTTGATAATTGATAAAATGATTAATTTTGTAAGGTAATAACTAATGCTAATTGCATTAGTTATTACCTTACAAAATTATTTAATTAATGAATTATTTTTAGTAGTTACAACAAGTATTTTGGTCTATTTTCGGAATAAAAACACGGCTAGCAGATCACCATTTGTCTAGAATTTGGATGTCTATCATAAATAATTTTCAAACTATCGAGTGAAAAAAAATTTGTAAGGTGACTACCGTCTCATCTTCAATAGAAACTTTAAAACAATAAACTAGGCCAATATGAAATACGCAATATTTTAAAATTTAAATAATTTTATGGCCTGTCAGAACCTTCTGCTCGTCAAAATATTCCTCTGACAGCAATAACAATTGTTCCAGTGCCAAGTCCACGTAATTACAGCTGAAATTTTGAATTTTAATTGCAGAATTTTTGTATAAAACAGGGAGAGAATGGCAACAGTTTCATTGTTCGGTATCACCCGAAAACAAGCGAGATGAAAACTTTCTGCACTTTGGTCATTGTTGGTAAGTATACTTTCAGTTATTTAAAGCGCCATTTTCGATAATTGATTGTTTCTTCCTGTGAGGCTTTCCATCCGGTGGATTTCAGTGCCAATCACTGGCAGCCACGCTCTGCTGGAACATTACAACAATAGACTCCATTGAAGATGACGACCCTCCCATCGTGGCTCCGAAAGTGATCGTCAGCAAAAATTTCCTAACCAAATATTTGAAGCGTGCGGATTCGATCCATGTCTTTAACTTGGAATCGAATTCGGCTTTAAAAAATAAACTTTAGTCCAACTCGTTTGTTTACAGTTCGGCTTACTCCTTTATAGAAATGGCCCACTTCAAAAATTAAAGTGTAGTCTAGCTCTCTATCTCGATCGTCTACAGTTCGGGTTACTCATCTACAGAGATGGTCCCACTCCGATTAGTACGAAATGATCCCGATACTTAGTGATCAAAGAGATCAGACAGTGGCGAGTTTACAATATACCACCTAGCTAATGCAGTTTGAAGATCGATTGGCCCATCTTTATGTAATTTAACCCAATGGATCGAGGCATGAATATAACAGCTTCGAAGGGAGTCATATTGTTTATCAACTTTCGATCATCTGTTTCGTTATTTTTTAATTTTAATCAACGATCAAAATTAAGCCATATCTTAATATCCTAATAGAAGACGTTTTCATTAGATTTATATAAAATTCTAATTAGTTTAATTTTATAATTATAAGAAAGAATTGTTTCGTTACAGGAATTGCTGTTTTTGGAAGCGTCAGTGCTTCTGGTTGCTCGAATTCTGGTTCATCGTGCTCGGGTTCTGGTTCATCTGGCTCGAATTCTGGTTCATCAGTAAGTATATTTTGTGTTGTATTCTTTTGAATGAATACTTAACTATCAATAAATAAAATAGTCATATAGATCGGATGAGGTTGTGGAAACATTCTAAACTTCTTTTTACAGTCGGGATCGATATTAAGCTCACACAACTTTAGACTTTTCAGACGGATAGCACATTGAATCGCATCTTTCAAAAGACTTCAGCCAACTCTATCACGAGTGTTGGTCATTCTATGACGATTTGCCAAATTCTATATTCCTTATAATTTTCGGCCTCATAAATTAATCAAAATTTTCAATCAAAGGAAGCCGAGTTTCACTCTTCGGAAAATTTTCAACAGGAAGCAATCCCGGTTCTTAATTCATCATATTCTATGTCCGGATGATTTCAATACCGGTTTAAGTAACTGGGTAGTTAATCCTGAAACGACTATGCCAGTTAATAATCAACAAATGACTGGAAAGCAGTATCGAAAAGTAATGGAAACTGATGTGAGACAATAGTGAAAAACACATATTAGCGAAATTTACTCTAAGATCACTTCTCTGATAAGATTAAACATTATTATACGAAGTGATGCTTATTATAATTTATAAATAAGAAACCGTTACTAACTTGTTTTGTATTATTAAAAAATATTCTTGCAATATATGATTTTATTATTGATTTATTGTTATTATTCTCCCGTTTTAGTGCCTTAAACTGGATGAATGTATAAAACTTCTGCCAGTGAATGATCTCCTGACGAAAGTCCTAGGTTTAGTTAATCAATTAGTAAAGTCCTTAGGTCTTTCTGCCGAAAATTCGAAATCGTCAGACCTCTCTCTACGTTTATTCCCAGTAACCTCAGTAACCTCATTATTAGGTCTTAATACAGGACTCTTAGACTTAGTCAATCAAATTTTAAAACTTATCTGTTCAACAAATAGCGATGATAAAACTGTTCTTAATGGCCTTAATTGCGTTTTGAAACAAGTAATAGATTGTATCGTAAAACCATTGTTAAACAAGCTACAGTTACCATCAGGTAATGAATTAGTTTCTTGTATTCAAAAAATTTTGCAATCTGTAATTGAAAAACCCTTAAATTGTGACGATACAAACAGTTTATTCAGTTTACTTCAAGAACTTTTATCTAGTAATCCGGATCTTGGCAAAATTTCTGACTTCGTAAAAAATCTATTAGGTTCTCTTGACCTGAGTTGTTTGACTGAATTTATAAACAGTGGAGAGCTAGGACAACTGCTAAAAGAATTGACTGACGCGCTCAATATTATTATAGGAAGACTAATTTAATTTGTGTTGTCCAAAACTATAATTTGGACATCATTCATGTATGACAATAAACTGGTTTGAAAATTGTATTTATGGTATTTTAATGAGTTTTTAACAATTTTACGCTACTGTTCTTCTCGAGAAATGCAAAGAAGTTATATACACAATAACACACCACCAATGACTCTAGTCTCGCGTTTTGTATGTTAAAACTTTACTCATCCCACCATATCAGATCGATCACGTGTTAACAATACGCTAAGTTGGTTGTCTCGAATTCAATACATAAAACGCCGATTTGGGGCTTAAAAAAAAAAGAATTATTACGTTTTATGCGTATTCGTACGACTTAATTTGGCAATTATATATGACAGAAGTAAAAATCCTAACAAAAATTCGCCTTTCTTTTATTTTATCCCTTAATTGAAAGCTTTCGAGTTCAATAGTGAAGGTGCTATGACTCGAGAATAAGGTTTCAGACCTGTTCTCCAAAGTTAAAGCTCAGAATTACATTTTTACATATTCTTGCAAAAATCTTTAACAGATAATCAAGTAATTTAAACGATTTTGGATGTAAGTTATCATTCCGAATCGAATCCAATCAGCTTAAATCACACCTGTTCTCCAAAGTTAAAGCTCAGAATTACATTTTTACGTATTCCTGCAAAAATCTTTAACAGATAATAAAGTAATTTAAACGATTTTGGATGTAAGTTATCATTCCGAATCGAATCCAATCAGCTTAAATAAACTACGACTTATATTTACGAAGTCACATAATTTTTTTTACTCAAACGACAATTTTTCCGCTCCTCAGATGGGCATAGTTTCGATTTATTAAGTTTTCGTACTGTTTTGTATACAAAACATTCTAAAAATTGTCTCACATTCTTCATTTTCCATGTCGAATAATAAAATAGAGAACTATGATAAACATCAGTCAATAATGTAAAGTAGAAGTCGTCATATATTTTAAACATAAAATAAGAATAATTTATAGGATGATGTTCTTTACCAGAAGTCCGCCATCTTAGTTACGTTCCGATACGACTTAGGGCGTGTCCCACATACCAGTGACGCGACGCTATACGATGCAATACTAGGAGCGACAGAAAACAAAACTGATAGAGATAACCACGACGCGTCTCACGTGAGTATCGTAACGCCGCGTAGCATCGCCCGCTGTCGCTCTCTAGCTGAAATACAAACTTGTTTATTTTTTAAAGCGACAATGACAAATTATCATGGCTGCGGAATTCGATTCAGACGTTTTAGTAAACGGAATTCAGAAAAAAACGTGTATTATAGAATTATGATAGATGATGATTGCCATTTGGTGGACAATATTTCATTATAAACGCTATAGAAGCGCTTCTCGTGGGATAGATTGTTTCTCCTAACGTAGCATAGCGAAGCATTGCGTTTGTAATATCGCATTGTACAGCGTCGCGTCGCTTGCACATAGGGCAAGGCCTTAGCGCTGTCACGATTTATGATGCATTTCTACTGAACTATTTCAATTTTCTACTTACTGTTTTGTACATTGCAGATTTAAACTGCGTTTTAAATAGATAAAAAACAAACTTATTTTCGTTTTAAAGATAAAGAAATTGCATTACTGTATGGAGAAAATATCGTATTTTTCCGGATACATTAAATATTTTATAGCATCAATGTACAGGGTGATTCACCTAAAGAATGCAACCGCGTTCGGTAGGAAACTGATCTAATTGAGAAAATACTCATATTAAAACGTAGTGAATCATATATCAAATAAAAGATCGTTTCAATCTTTTATTTTATGTATGATTCACTACGCTGTGATGTTTGTAGCTTTAATTATTTTCGTAATGATGGGATCTTTTTTATCGCCAATAGAAAATTCTTTTTCATTGAAAAAATTCGTTTGAAGCATTTTTCAAATAAACTAATAATTTTTGAGAATCAAAGAACACAATAAAATCTATTGTTTGCTTTGTAAACAAACCGTGATATAGTAGACTCAGCGAGAGGCAATTCTATGAGCCTTTAGGCCCCGCGCCCACATTCAATTAAACTATTTGATTGCAGGAGTGAGAACAAATGACTTCTATGAGACTGCGTTCACTAGCAACTCTTTTGTTGAAGGAATAAACAACAGGAGTCATTTGTTCTCACTCCTGCAATTAAATAGTTGACTGACTGATTATTCCATGTGGGCGCGGGGCCTTTGGCCAGTGGTTCTCAAACTTTTTTCTGTTGAGGAACACATTTTAATATTTTAATTCTCAACCTTTTTTCTGTTGAGGAACACATTTTAATATTTTAAAATTTGGCAGCCGCCTAAATATTTTAAATAATAATTTAGATTTAACAACAAATTTTTATTATCTAAATATTTTAAATAATAATTTAGATTTAACAATAAATTTTTATTAACTAAATCTAAATTATTATTTAATATATTTAACAACAAATTTTTTTAACATTTTAAATAATAATTTTGGTTGAATAACGAATTTTTAATAATAGATTATTATAATTAATATTATTTACTAATAAACCCGTTGCAGATACGCCAGCAATAAAAAAATATGTTAGTGATCGATGAATGATTTTCTAATTTAATGATTTCAAAATTTAATGCAATTATTAAGCAAAATTTCTTTATTATTAACAAAGTTTGTCTTATTAATTAAGAACATATTTCTTTTATAAAATTAATTACAGAATTTTCGGGATAACAGTAAACTACAAATTATAAATTATCTGAAGCATTTGCTGATCATGCTGCAATATATGATTAATCATGAGAAAAAACTTTTTTTTTTTTCTAAATAAATTCTAAATTGTATTCAAAGATTTGTCTTGAATCTTAATTATTCATGAGAAAAAACTTTTTTTTTTCTAAATAAATTCTAAATTGTATTCAAAGATTTGTCTTGAATCTTAATTATTTGATTTCATACGCTGATTCCACTGGGAACTTCTTCGCTATTCAAATGGAAAATCATGATCACTTGACTTAAGTCATTCTGGAATTAAAGCATGTTCGCCAACTTGGCACACATTAAAGTATGTTCGCCAATTTGGCGCAATTCGTCTGCTTCCAATCATTTCTTAACGATTAATTTAGCGCTATTGGATAATCAGTCTGCTATTGCCTTATTTCTTAACAATGTTACAGTTATTCTGCATTTTATAGCCAATTAATTGTCGCCAACTTGGCACACATTAAAGTATGTTCTCCAATTTGGCGCAATTCGTCTGCTTCCAATCATTTTCTCAACGATTAATTTAGCGCTATTGGATAATCAGCCTGCTATTGCCTTATTTCTTAACAATGTTACAGTTATTCTGCATTTTATAGCCAATTAATTTGGAGTAATTCCAGAAGTTTGTACTAAATTTAATTAAAATACTCCATTTGGATTAAAGTATTTCGCCAGAGGCATTAAAAGATGTCGCTGGGCCCGGGAAAAATTTACGTGGGAAAATAATTTTAAAATTATAAGATTGGGGCAATTTATTATACAATTTCGGACTCTAAACTTCAGCATCTTCCTTCTACGATTAATTAGCGCGTAAAAAATTGCAGGATGATGTCGGGCCCCTTTGAATCCCGGACATGGAGAATTTTACCCATGGAGGTAAGAGTTAAATTTGTTTTTCTGTTATCACTTCGGTTGTTACAATAACAGCAGCACAACTTGACATGTTTTCTGTCTAAAAATATGTCTTAAAAATCCTCCTATCTACATAGGATAACATTAGCACCGACAATGTTTTGGGTATACCAGTATGGCGGATAAGCTCCGCCCCTGCTTCAATTTTGTTGATTGGATTGAATAGACACGCCGTCTCCATCTCTTACCTCCATGAATTTACTCCATCATCCTCCTTTTCTAGTCGGCTCTGCTTTCGCTGCTCATTTGAAAGTATATCTGCATTGAGGCACACTGCCTGATTCCCATGAACACTAAATCTTTCTTGACGTCATTAGACATTCTATCTACTGGCAAAGTGATCATACAGTTTAGAAACAGGAAATTTAGTTGTTTTTCTTGCTCAAAAATGTGATGTCAATACATGGTGGATCTAAAGTCGTTCAGATACATTACTATGGATATAATTGCAATGGTTATAAAGTACGGACATTATAAAATTAAAATTATACCATCTGGCGGTTCGAAATCATCTTGCACCAAGCTATTTTGTGTATTTTTCCTGTCTATTATTCTTCTTTTGTTGTTTTATTACTGTTCTTTAGTCTAACTGATGTTAAAATCTACACGTCTAATTTGTTATACGGAGAAATGATCGTTGGTATATACAGTCCATCCCGAATGTTTTCACTAATAGAACTTCCTAATTTTGACACATGACTATAGATTGACAAACATCATTACCGTTATAAAGTACGGACATTATAAAATTAAAATTATACCATCTGGCGGTTCGAAATCATCTTGCACCAAGCTATTTTGTGTATTTTTCCTGTCTAATATTCTTCTTTTGTTGTTTTATTACTGTTCTTTAGTCTAACTGATGTTAAAATCTACACGTCTAATTTGTTATACGGAGAAATGATCGTTGGTATATACAGTCCATCCCGAATGTTTTCACTAATAGAACTTCCTAATTTTGACACATGACTATAGATTGACAAACATCATTACCAACTGAGAAATCTCGAATAAAAATTTAAGGATGAACATATTTTGGTATTTCGATTATTGGCATGAGCTGTCAACGAAACGGATGGATTGTAATCAGATTCATTGATGATCAACTACTCACACATCTTCTCTGTATTTCCGTAAAATCATTTGATAAATCTATCCAGTGGTAAATAGCAGATTAGAAAGAAATAGTCTATTTTCAGCGCCGAGAAACAGCGTCACCTCACAAACATCGTTGATAAAAAAAAAAAAATAAGAAAATACATATATTAAAATCGAAGATGTTTGTAAAATTTATTGATTTTTGTGTTATGTTAATTATTCTACTGTAATCGGATTCATTGATGATCAACTACTCACACATCTCTGTATTTCCGTAAAATCATTTGATAAAACTATCCAGTGGTAAATAGCAGATTAGAAAGAAATAGTCTATTTTCAGCGCCGAGAAACAGCGTCACCTCACAAACATCGTTGATAAAAAAAAAGAAAATACCTATATTAAAATCGAAGATGTTTGTAAAATTTATTGATTTTTGTGTTATGTTAATTATTCTATATCCTCCTTATCTAATAATTAATGCACAATTATCGTCTGAAAGAAAAGATTAACAATCTACCAGAAAGCCTACATCTCAGGCGGACACATCGCACCATCTATCGAATAAGTTATAAAATTATGCAATATTTGAATTTAATTTTTTTTAGAACGGATATTTTTAAAAAATATTTAATAGTAACAAACTCTAAGTTCAGTTCATAGAAATTCAAATCAAAAGGATTTATAAAATTTCATTGTATAGTCTTCGAGCTATTTCAGTCTGAAGTTGTACGTGACAGTAATGAAGATAAACAAATTATTATATACAATAGATTAAACGCAATAAAAAATTATAATAACAATAATAATAATAATTTACTTTGTCTGATTAATGACACAAATTTAAAAAATTATTTATATTAGATAATTTTTAAGAATGAATGTTTTCGTAAACTTAATATTTTTATAGTTCAAAATCTTGTAAAATCTAAACTAAATAAAAATCTTATTATAAAAATTACGATTTAATTTATTAATTAGATTAATCATTTCAATATCTGTTTATTGGCTACAAAATTTCTTTTAGGCATGGATGTATAATACATGAGTTAGCGTTATGGTTTATATTCAAACCATTCAAACTCCAATCTGCGTTAGCGTCAGCGCTGCACAGATTACGTTTATACAGATGTTCCACTCCCTATACTACCTTGGAAACTTTGGAGATCATTCGCTAGCCAATCAGAAAGCAGCTCACAGTACAGAGATGGCGCTTCCACCGATTTACATCACTGGATACCACGTGACATCTCGCTGGAATGTATAAAATGTGCCGCTAACTTTGAATAAAGGCGCCAGGTTTAAGTTCAAACTTAAGAACTCACGTTATACATTTCACGTGATTTTAATTCAGAAAACAATAATTTTTAAATTTAAACGAAATTATTTAATAATTTTGAAAATCTGACATTAATATGTTAAATGTACAAGCACTATTTAATAATACAAAATTAGAAATGTAACAGAACGAAGAGGGCGCTACCGTTGTTGAAATATCCACTAAATGTGCTGAGTGAAACATTTGTATAAATGTGATCGCTGGTAAAAATTATTCACTGTAAAAATTATTTCACATCAGAAAAATATTATTTGAAAGTGCATTCTTCAAACTACATATAATGTTCGTGTCGCCGATATGTTCATAGTGACAGGGATAAACTAAGAGGTTGTCAATTGTTTGACGAAGTCCAGGCGAAGACGATCCCACACCAGAAGGCTAGAGTGTGCAGACGTCGTTGTAATGTCAGCGGCCCGTCGAAAGGGAGTGGCTCACCCAAGTAGACCGCCGCGGAAAGCGGACCTTGCGGATAATTCGTCTCGGATTTCGTTTGACTTTCTAAAGTGAGATCCTGCAACAAACTGGCCTGCCTAGGACGTCCCTACCCCAGCCTCCAGTGGCTTCTCTAGTGAAGAAATCCCTCAGAGTCAGAAGAGCGTGGCTGCACCCATCCCTCGCTGTGGATGCTCTGTAGTTTGCTACTCGACCGTCCGAGACCTGCGGGTCCGTGAGTAAGAATCGTCCGACGTATGCTCTGTGTGAGATACGAGTCCTCTCTAAGGGACCCAAATCCCAAGGTAGCGTCAGTGCCGGATTTAAGCCGATTGCACCGATTGCACTCAATCGGGCCCCGCTCTTGAGGGGGCCCCATGTTTGTCAATGTTTATGTAATTAAATATTGTATTAAGAAAAAAGTATTTTAAAACATATGTATCGTTTTTCAATATTCGCGGAACATATAAATGGTACGATATTAAGGAAGTTACAAAAAATTACAATTACCGAAAACGTCCACACACTCAATTACTTTTTACAATTGAGCCCTATCTCTATTTTTTGAGTGAGATTTTTGTAAACAGATGACGCCACTTTCCATTCAGGAAGAACACTATGTGGGGGGCGAAACATGCAAAAATGGGTCTTTATTTAAAAATGTTACTTATTTTATTTATACATATAAGCTATATTTTGGTCGGCCGGATTGGCCACGTGGAAACACTTCAGCTTTCCACTCTGGAGGACCCTGGTTCAAGTCTCGGGTCCCACTACTTTCAAATTTTTATCATGGGGTCCGGATCCAGCCCGTTGATCCCCGTCCTCCACAATCCGGCTGACCCCTCTGCAGGGGTGGGCAGCCTGTGGAAGTGCTTGTTTCGCCCCGCCACTTAGTACTCTTACTGAGTGGAAAGTGGCGTCATCTGTTGACAAAAAGAAACCAAATTTTGAGAGGCCCGCAAAAAAAATATTCCAATCGGGCCTCGCACTAACTAGATTTTGCACTGGGTGGCGTACCCTGCCGACGGGATGAATGGCGGAGGGATAGAAGCATTAATAGTGCCCACCCGAGGCTGGCTAGGCTGTAGGGATTCGTCCCCAGACCGGAAACTTGCTTCCCTAGGGAATCATAAAACCTCATGGATTTGTCCCGAGCAATATTCGGCCACGGTAAGGCGCCTGAGCCTGGCCAATTTTACGGCGTCGGTCGATGTCGTCTCCATGGTGGCCCACCAGTAATTGCTGACAGTGGGCTACATCGGGCTCCAAGCGGGGGAGATTCTCGCCTCTTTTCTAGTAGGGTTGGTTCGCAAAATGCGCGTTCCACCCTCCCGATGCGATTTTAGTAAGGGTCTGTTTGAAGGGCGGGTCCGGCCTCGTCCGACCCTCCGACAGGTTACCGCGTTTACACGGCGCGGCGGTTGTGCCTCTTTCTCCCATTACGGGGTTTCTCCTTCTTTATTGTTCTATATTAAGTTGCTTCTTTATTGTTCGCAGTAAGGAAAGTTCGGACTTTCCCGACCTTTCGGCCTTCTGCCGACATCCTCCCTCTCGAGGGCACCCACCTTGACGTGGTGAGAGGGCTTAC
>AYEL01024388.1:0-32748 GCA_000484575.1 Olivierus martensii
ATTTTTCGTTGCGCACTTGCTTTCAAAAAGGTTGGCCACCGCTGGTCTAGAGATTGGTTGACTCTTGGCAGATGGGGGAATCTCTAGGACCTTGATTGGGTTGAGGCTTATGTTCACATGACTATCCTATCAGTCTTAAATCTTGCATGGAGGAAAATAATAAAAATAAAAAAACCCATTAAAAAAGTCATTGGGTCCTCTATCTAAGAGACCCTACACCAAAGCAAAGGTAGCAAGCAAAGGTAATAAACTCTCCAATATGTTTTCTTATTGCACACTCTGAGAGTAATTTTGTCACTGGGGAAACTCTCCTCATTCTTCATAGAAAAAGTTATTCATAGCATATCATTTGCTGTACAACATATTAAAAGACTTTGATATGAAGACCTGTTGTAAAGTCTACTACAATAAGTTTGGTATCTTCCTGCAATCCAAATCACTATCTGATAAACCACATAATGAGGGTTATTAATGAATTAGATCTAATGGAAATTAGTTACAGAAGTTTCTATAGGGATTAAGGAGTTATTGCTGTACTGTGTATAAACATCTGTTGGGATAAAAAAAGTGATCTCCACATGCAATAATATCCTCACATTTAACATTCTGCAATTACCTGATTCAATCAATGCAGGATATTTACACTGCAAAATCAAACCATATATGCCAAATCCATTGAGATGTTTTAATTATCAGTGATATGGTCATAGTGCAAAAACTTACCATGGAAAACTTACCTGACTTAATGTGGCAAGGTCAGCCGCCTCAAAGAGAAATCCTATGTAGGAGTATGTTACATTAATTGTGGAGGAGAACATCTGTCATATCTCAATGTTGCTCTTCTTGGAAGGTCAAAAAATTCATTCAATCCATCTAAGCAACTCAGAACATCTCATATGCCAAAGTCCACAAGCATGTCACTTCATTTCATCTGGCAAAATCTTTGGAGCTTCAATGAAGACTGTAAATACTACTACCATCAGTGTTCAGATTGAAATCTCTTGTCCAACTGCTGAATCCTTTGCAGAGTGGATGAGGAAGCTGTCCAATCTTTCACAGACAACAAAAACATTATTTATAGCTATCGTTCTATCACTTGCAACTAGTCCTCAACAATCAGTATCACAGAGCACCACTTCAAGCAATAACAATCAAAGAAATTGTAGATATCAATAATGCCAAATCAAGAGACACCAGCCAAGAATGAAAATAAATATCTGGAGATAGCTCCAAGGTGATAGGGATAGTGAATCCCTCCTCAACACCAAAAGGAAGACTCCAATCCTTTTACCAACTTAAATTCCATTAATGTAAAATTAAGTTATTCAACTGAATTGTTGAATTGAATTGTCTCCATTATAATCTTGCTTACATATGGTCCCTAATCTCTTCCTTCCTTCATGCATGCCTTTCTATCCAGAGGATACATCTCAAACCTGGAGATGCAGTTTCTTTGAAGGAATATAGCATTCATCAGAAAGACAACACCAGTCATGACTGTGCCTTTGATGGAAGTGCAATTTTAGTGGCCCACAACATTCCATTTTTGGCAGTTAGCCTGCAGTCAAATCTTTAGGCAATTGTGTTTTTTTTTGTTAGTTTCTGCTTTACATTATGCTCCTCTGCCTATCACCTGATGAAAGGGCAGATGAGGTGGACCTGATGTCATTGATTGATCAGCTGTCCATTTCATATTGCCCATTAAGCAACTTCAATGAACACCACAACATGTAGAGTTGTGATGATGTTAATCATCGTGATAAGATCATTGAAAAAATTCTCTCTGATTACCAACTTGTGCTTTCCAATACAGGAATAAATATGTATTTGCATGCACCCTCTTGGATTTATTGCACACCTGATCTGTTACCAAAATGGGGTTGGCACATTGGAATTGACCTCTATGGTAGTGATCATTTTCCCGTCTTTCTAACACCATTGGAGTTTGAGAGTTATGTATTCTGCCAAGATGGAGGATCGAGTCTACAGACTGGAATCTTTTTACAAGCCTTGCTTCTATATTTGCAGCCATAGTGGAGATTTCAGATATTGATGAAGCAATTGAAACTATTACAGATATATTATTGAGACAGCTGAAACATCTATCTATAAAACATCAAGAATTTGAAACATCATAGATCTTGACAGAATCACAACTGTGAGATAGTTCACAAAAGACAAAAGGAGGCTTGGGGTACTTTTTGCTGCTATCCCATTGAAAGAAATCTTGTTAGCTTCAGACTAGCAAAAGCCAACTTTCAAAAGATTCAATGTCAAAGCCAAAAAGATTCCTGAGAAAATATGTTTCTACAATCACATCCTTTATTAGTTTCAAGGTGGTTTAGGACAAGATCTGAAAAATTAATGGGAATGTTACAGCTCATACCATTTCCACACTCAAACATTACAATACAATTGTAAGCAACTATCAGAGTATTGCTGATCTGCTTCATCCAACATTCTTTTCTGTGTGGGATCGCAGTCAGTAATTAAAGAAAGGAAAGAGTTTAACTACCAAACGGAGACAGTTAAGTCAGGTTTCTTTTGACATCAGATGTGACCATGTGACAATTTATCGCATTCACACTAAACGCGTGTTTGGAAATTTTAGCTAAAAAAAAACTTAAATTTAGGCATGTGGGGGTAAGTGACACTCAGAATCCGAAGTGTTGGAAATTCATTTGAATGAAAGCACAAGTTTATGAATATAACAATAAAATTTAATATACTAAATAATAAAAATTTACATAAATTAAAAAGGAACAATGATAAAAATATATAACAAGTAAAAAGAAGGCAGTAGCTAGCTTAGCAAAACTAATGAATTCAAAAATAAGAAATTCCTATCAAAAAAAGGGGAGATTTTCCATCTGACCCATGAACATACCTTGAGAGAGAGACTTTCTTTTTTTTCTTCTTTTTTTCTTTTAAAATAATGCTTGATGGATTAAAATGAAGTGATAATGTTGGCAGAAGTGTTGAAGAAGCAAGCGTAAGAGAGAGAGAGAGATTGTGAATGTTCGTTCAGCTGTCCCCCTCTATTTTTGTTTTTCAGTCCACCCAATCACATCAATAGAAAAAGAGGTTTGAACTCAATTCTGACTTTATTTGGTCAAGTTGCTCCTCCTCTCTTTTACTGGGATTGGTAGGTGGACCTTGTTGACAGGATATTTTACAATATTGTTTTTCCTCAGGTCTCCAGACCTGGACCTTGCAGCTGTCTGTAATTTGATCATTGTTTCTTCTCTCAAGGTATTGCTTATGGTTTATTTGACAGTTATTTTTTCTCCCCTCCAACCTAAAGGGTCTTTTAAAGTTAAGCTTTTCCCAATTGAATTTGTTAGTTTTTATGGTTTAAAGCCTGATTATTAAATTTAACAAGTTTTCAAAAACAATATGTATTGATAAATTTCCACCATATGATTAAAATTAATTAATATTATAATATAAATTTCATTGTTTCAAGTTACATATATGTTCACCATTATATAATATTTGAAAATAATATATTTAATCTAAACATTAAAATAATAATAGAAAAATTGTATAGAATAATTGAAAAACTACATAATAATGAAGAATTTTAAAGTTTGTTTGACAAAGAAAACAGTTCTTGGAATATTGGTAATAATTAGATCTTCAGTTTAACTTGTCTGTGGTGAGAATCCTGGCTTGTATAAACACTTGTATATTTATTACTGTCGTATAGCAATGAACAAATTGATATCATAAACTTGTAGAATAAATTAGACTATAGAAAAAAATACATGGACCGGCTTCACATCTGTTTCTAGTAGCAGCAATTACCCTTGATTATTTTGATCTTTAAAGTCACATGTGGAGAATGCTCTCTTGAATTTCAGGCCCTTTACACCTGAAGACTGCAATATCCTTTTACAATGGTTGAGGTTTCAAGCAACACTGCTGTAGATCCAGACTCAATCCACTATAGCATTTTGAGACATCTTTTGCTTGATTCACTTTCCAACTTGCTTCTTTTCAACCAAATCTAGACAGAGCGTATGTTCCCCTCCTCCTGGACTAAAACTATTGTTAACCATTTTCCCAAACCAGAAAAAAATCCCAAGAACCCTTCACATTATTGACCAATAGCTTTCACTATTGCAAAATTCTTAAATGAATAGTTAATTTTCATCTTGTTTATTATCTAGAGACACATGGTCACCTTTCATCATTCCAAAGCAGGTTTTGCACATTCAAGAACATTACAGATAATCTCTTTCATCTTGAGACATTAATTCGACAAGCTTTTGAGACAAACATTTTGTCTTGATCTTTTTCTTTTTGACATTGAGAAAGGCTTATGATTGCACCTAGCATAACAGCATTCTTGAAGATCTATACCATTGTGGTTTATGTGAAAATCTGCTGATTTTTGTCAGAAATTTTTTATATCATTGTTTCTTCCAGGTCTACATCAATTTTGCTTTGTCAACACCCCATTTATAGGAGGAAGATGTTCTTCAACATTCTGTTTTAAGTTTAACCTTATTTATTTTAAAGATAAAGATTATATAACTAGAATAAACTGCTTATACTTTGAATAACATAAAACTATAACACTAGCACATTCAGCAGTGAGAAAAAATACTTTTATTTAAGACAAACTACTAATGTTTTCGGTTTTTACACCATTTTCAAGTAGGATTCCATTCGTAACAGATTTGAATCAGAAGGACAAACAATAATTCATATAGATTGTTTGTCCTTCTGATTCGAATCCATTACGAATGCAATCTTACTTGAAAATGGTGTAAAAACTGAAAACGTTAGTAGTTTATCTTAAATAAAAGTGTTTTCTCTCACTGCTGAATGTGCTAGTGTTTATGGTTTTATGATAAAGAGTATCATAGCCTGTTTATTCTCCAGCTATGAAGTTTGTTCCTTGCATGTTGATGATTTACAAATCTCCTGCCAATTCACTAATATAAGATTTATGAAGAGATAGTTACAGACAACTTTGAATCAGATCAACAAATCAGCTTCTGAGAATGGATTTTCCTTTTCTCTGCAGAAGACATCATTTGTTCATTTTTATCACTAATGTGGCTTCCATCCAGATACAGGGGTCTTCCCTGGTGATGTTTCCATTTTCATTGTAAATGAAGTTAAATTTCTAAGCATAATTTTTGATTAAAAACTCACATTCTGTTCCCATCTCCTTCATCTCAGGGAAGTGCACCAGAGCATTGAACATTTCAAAGTTACATTATCTCTGTCTTGTGGTTAAGAATCTATCAGTTACTGATCTGATCAAAGTTGGACTATGGATCTCAATCTGTGGTTCTGCAAGAGAATACACTTTAGATGTTAGATTTCATTCACCATCATGCACTTTGTGCACTGAAGCATACTGTACACATCACCAATCCAGAATCTGAATGTAGAGTCATTTGAGCCTCCATTTTCCAACAGAAAGAAACAACTGTCTCTCTACTACTATATCAAATTGAGATGTCTACCTAAGAATCCTACATGGATTAAAGTTTCTGATCCTAAGTTTTCTTCACTGTTTGCTCCTTGAATTTTGTATGTTCCAACATTTGGTCTGAGAATTCAAGATTTGCTCAGTGAAACTGGTATGGATATTCCATTCTGCTTTCAGTATGAATAGGATTCTATTGCACCTTGAGATGCCTGTCCATATCTGTGAATTTTAGCTTTCACTCTCACCCTAAGGATTCCACCTCAGGCTGAGTGTTCCAATATCTCTTTGCAGCTTATCACTAACAGAATGGGGATTTTATCTCAATCTTTATGGATGGTTTAAAATCTGATAGCCATGTAGGATCTGCTATTTTGTGACCAAGAAGTCCTTTCTGAGCAGATATCCCTACTGGCATCTGTGTTCACTGTAATTCACTTAACACTGAAACATATCAGGATAAAAGGCCACTGTCACAGTGTAATTTATTCCAACTTACTGAGCACATTGTAAGCATTATTGTATGGAAGTTGTCACCATATCCACTTATTTCAATTACTTGAAGGCTTCTATTCTGTTTGTCATCACATCATAATATTATCAAATTTTGTTGGGTCCCAGAATATGTTGGAATTAAAGGGAATGAACTGGCTGACATTACTGCCAAGTCAGTCACATAGAACAACCTTCTCCTCTTTTAGTCCTTTTTAGTGATTTAACTTCTTCATCCTACATATGCTGAAGAAGTTCAAACCAATAGTTGAGCATTGGGATTCCAACCATTGCAGAAACAAGAGAGAGATCATCATTTCAAGGCTCTGTATTGGGCAAAGTCAGGTCACTCATAGATATCTTCTAATGGGTGAAGATTGGTCAAATTTGATTGTTGTTGTTCCCTTACCATCAAGCACATTTTAATGGAATGTCTGTATTTTACTGCTGAACATTTATGGCACTTTAATCAATCTTATTTTAATCTTAAATATATTATTGGAAAAAATTTTAACTGTTCTGCCCTTTTTGTTTTTTTTATTAGATATCTCCATTTTAAATTATATCTAGTGGATATTAAAATAGTATCACATTTTATTTGACATATGGCTTTTTACACCATTTTATGCATATATGTTTTTGACAGATTTTGAATATATTCTATTATTTCTTTTAATTGAAGTCTTTTATATTACTTTTGTTTATTTCTTTTGATGTGTTTTTTTGTTTACTGTTATTTTATTTGTTTTTGTAAATTATAATATTTATATCATGTTTTTCAATTTTACTCATGTCTCTAGCACAGTTTGGCTCAGGAAGCCCTTGCACCAATAAACTCAAGCCAAATCAAACTGAACCAAACCTGAATGGAAAGTAGGACATGACTTTGTCATATCCAACATATCCAGTCGCTATCAAAAATAGAAGCACTTTTAGCAGTAATACTGCTAAAAGTGCTTCTATTTTTGATAGATATTACTTATTTCTAAGAGGAAGCAGTTATTAGTCTAACATGTCCATCCAGTCACTTTACAAAAATACAATTTTATTGAAGAATTTGTTCTGCAGAAAATATGAAAGAATTGTTTAAAAGTTTCTGTCATTTCTGAATCTCAACAAAAATATCTAACAAAGTTTAAATGAAAAAAATCAAAACTAAAGTATGCAACAGAAATTTTTCTGAAACTGCTGGGAGTGGAAATATTAACCAACAAAATATATATGCTGGGTCAGCTTAACCTGGTAAGCAGAAGATACATATCAGAGCACCTTCAGAAGAAGGTGTAAAATTATCATTTTCTCAATATTGTAAGGATACTGAATAGATGTTACAAGAAAGCTGCATCGAGGTGCTAGGACTCTTAGAACTGGTACTGTACACATGATCACTAAGAACACAGATCCGATGTCTGAAATCAGTAGTGAAATAATCATCCTATTTCTAAATGATCAGAACTATCAGAAAATGCACATATTGTCAATTGGAAATATCAGTACATAGATCATTACATTTTCACTTAATATTAACTAATGATATGTAAAATAATGGCGGCCATATTTAGTCACTAAAAAAAAGATTATTCTATATATTTCCAATTCTATTTGTGAAATATCTAATAAATTAATATTTTTGAATGTATTTAAATATGAATATTCATCCCCAGTCATATATTTTTAATAATAGAACTGAAAAGAAATAGCATTTTTTTAAGATTAAATATATTGGATCCTGCTACTATCATAGTATGCATTACTAATGCAAAGAGAATGTAATGTGATTGCTTTATGTATTTTTTATTGTATTTGTGCAATATCATATATTTAAATATCTACAAAAATATTAAATTATGTACAATAATACATATTCACACATTTTTAACAGAAAAAATTGAAAGAATCAGAAGATGATCTTTGTTAGGAATGAATATGGCAGATTGCACAGAGGCACAATGGAAATGTGGCTTGTGAATCTTACTATCATAAAATAATTTTAAAATTTTTGACTGCCCCATGTAAAAAATCTGACTCCAAAATTCTTCAAAACCAGGAAAAATTTTTTGGTTTATCTAAGAGTATATATGGTACTTAATAATAAAATGAAAGCATAATATCTGTCATAATCATCTAAAAAAAATTATGATAACTGTCTTATTAAACAGTATATATTTGATATAAATTAAATAAATATTGAGACAATTGTTTCATTTATATTTGTCATTTTTGTTCATTTGTTACTCTTTATGACTCTAGGGGATGAGGTACTCCTGGTGACGAGGGAGAGATGGCAGGAAGTTTTAAATGTTGTACAGCCATCTTGGGAGAATAAAGTTGTTACTAAATTGTCCTCTAGCCTGGTTTTAATCTCAGCCACAACAGTTAGTGCAGTTGACAGGATGCCAAATATCCACAGTTTTCGGAGATCACAGCAATCCTCACTGGACTTTGTGGATTCAATAGCCAGACTTCAGTCATGATGGCCATTCAGAAAGATGTGAGGGATATATAAAATCAAACTGAAAGTCAGGAGTGACTCAAGAACGAGATCCTCAGCAAAGTTGAGAGAAGAATTTCAGTTTTGACTTTTGTGAATGGACCTGCCCAGCTACTAAAGCCAATACCTGCCAACACTTTAAGGACTGACAGGAACCTGCAAGAGTCTGTCAAAGATGACAGCAGATGACAGTTGAAAACCAACTTTAAACACAAGTAATAACTTCACTAATTAATAAAGCAACAGATTCTGGGTGGTCCACATGGAGGCTGACAATCAGAGTAAGAGAACTGGCTGAAATGAAATACCATCGCTGACAATGCCAAGTGCCAACACATCAAATTGTGCAGTAAGTAGCCACTCCTGAGACAACAACAATGGAGGGTTGAGCACAGCTAAGGATAATGATCAGTAGCTCTAGTGATTTATTAGGGGTTAGTTATTGAGTGGTTCAATGGATAGTTGATAATGAAGGTGGATGCTTGGCTTGACATATTCAAATTGCTGTCATCCGAGTTGCACAATAGTCAGATAGTTCAAGCCTTGAGTTTTTATGTTTCAAGTGACACATTGGTATGTGGAAGAGATCACTAGACTGAAAATTATGACCTGATTTGACACTCAGGAAAGGTTCTTGGCATGTTACAGCATGGCTGTTGTTCCTTCTGAGGTGGAGGCCCAATAGAGGCAGATGTTACCAACTGAGGAAGTACGAACATATCCCCAAGAGAAGATATAACTATTACTTTTGGCTGAGATACTGTTGAAAACATCATTAGCATTCCTTATTGCTGGGATGCCTGTCCCAGCAATAAGGAGCACATACTATGCTAGTGGCAGATCCATTATATTTATTCTTAAAAAATGCCATTTTCTTTTCTGTGTATGTGCATTCTTAGATGTAGACAGCATACTTATGATAATGTCAACATCCTTGGCAAATCAACTTAATGTCAGAATGGATCAAAGAGCATCAATAAGAGTTAATCATATAGGTGGCCAAATTAAGAGTGCAGATTGCACATTTGTTAATCTCAACATTGGACTTGTGACTCATAGGATAGCAATGCATGTATTTGGTGACTTTTTTCATGACTTTTTGGTTGACACTGGAGATGCTCTTAAGTACAACGATCAGCAGCTATATCACAAGCAGTAAGGCTGATTTTATGACTCTTTGCCTGGTTCAAAATATGTATGGGCATGAGGAAATCATCAACTTTGTCCAGGCATTGTTGGGCGAAAGATGAAAATCTTCTGTGATTGATCATGCTATTTTTGCCAGGGATAAAGACAACATTAATTGCATCTCGATTGATTGCCACCATATCAGGCTATGGGAAGATGTCATCCCAATTAGTCTATTCCATACTGGCAGTCGATGGCTATGAACGACATTATACACCAACATGTGGACGAAATGCTCAAAGCTGGTATTATATGTGAATCCTTCTCTCCCTGTGGGCCTTTCTGATGAATTTGGTTCAGAAGAAGGGTGAAACTAAGCATTATTGTAAACTCAACATGGTTACTGTCAATGAGCATATGCCATTACCATTTATTGAAGATTTACTGCACTGCATGGAACACAGATGCATTTACTCTATGCTTGATTTGGCCGCTGGTTATTATCCATAATAATAAGTGTCTATGCATCAAGATAGTATTAAAAAGAAGTCATTAGTGACTATTGAAGGTCAGTATAAATTCTTAGTAATGCCATTTGGCTTAAAAAATGCCCCATCTACCTTCCAGTGTATCGTCCAAAAGGTTTTACATCTTTTTATTGGACACTGGATTGACAATTACAATTGATGACATTGTCATCTATACAGATGATTAGGACGAACATGATCATCTCCTTACAGAGCTGCTTGATACCTTGGCATCAGCGAATCTTCGTCTAAAATGAGAAAAGTACAGTTCTTCGTTATGCAAGTTGAATTGCTGGGTCATGTGGTATCCATCCGAAAATTAAGCTAATACCAGATAAAGTCCAGGCAGTCATGGAGTTTCCTATGCTACACAATCACAAACAAGCACAGCTGGTCTTGCAAACTACTCGTAACTTTGTCAAGGACTATAGTCAGATTGCTGCATCCCCTTTACAAACTGACTTGAAAAAGTGAACCCTTTGTATGGACTGCCAAGCATGAAAGGGCATTTACTGAACTTAAACAGGCTCTGAGCAACAATCCAGTCCTCACATCATTGACTCAGCTCATTCATGCCAGTTGCAAACAGATGCATTGGTACAGGTGCCATATTGTCCCAGGTTGACAAAAATGGCAGGAAGCACATAATTAACTACTATTCCTATAAGCTGTCAAGACACAGAGGCCAGATACGGCTTTGAAATGCAAATGCTTAGCTGTTGTGTTGGCAGTCTGACACTTTTGTGTGTATCTTGAGGTAAACCATTTTGATTTGTATACTGACTGCTTGGTATTACAAGTTGATAATCTAAAATCTGGCAACCTTGGGACTTGAGGATTGCTGGATTTTTGAAAATTCTAGATTTTTGATGTATATATATATATATATGAGGACACCTGTTAATATATCCAGTCTTCCAAAATTTATATATATTATATCATTAAGATAATTTATATTTTCAACTTATCAAATTTATACATACTATTGCTAATGTATTAAACTTCAAGGTTTCTGATATAATTAAGCAAGGCAATTTAAATGATATGTATGCTTTAAATCATTGAACAATAATTGTTACACCTTTATCTTTCTGGAATTCGAGAATGTGGCCTTTTTTGTTTATATTTAAATAAGTTTATAATAAACAAAAATAATTGCACTGTTAGCTGCAAATTGATGCTTGTTTTCTGTATGAAAATATTATCATAATATTAAATAACTTATTAAATTCATTTTATATATGCCATAGTATAATAGGACTAGTATATTGTACAGGTTGATAATCAAAGAGGTCGATAATCAATACTCTGGAGCTGAGGATTGCCAGATTTTTGAAAATTCCGGATTTTTGATGTATATATATATATATATGCTGTATATATTTAACAGAAAAGGACTACTTGTACAGTTCTTTAAAGAAATAAAATTAAACACTAAATGAAAAGCAAATGAAATTTTAAAATGTTTAATAACTATATAAAAGATTGTAGTTTTACAGAGTTTTAATTTCAACTAAATAAAATAGTTACTCAGAATTTTAATTCTACCAAATATAATAATTCAATAGAATATTAATCTCAGAATTTTAATTCATTACTGTACCCTCGACAAAAGTTAAAAGATTTTAGAAATGAAATTTTCATGTGCAATAACTAAATAAATAACTGTAGTTCTACAGAATGTTAATTCAATTAAATAAAATAGTTCCTCAGAATTTTAATTCCATTTAACTCAATAGTGTCCAATTCTGCTGGCTACTATAATTTTGTTCCATTACTGATAGCAAATTTTTTTGTTTTATTCTGTTTAGATATTCATAGCCAAAAACTTCCAACTTTCCAGTTTCACTAATAGTCTCAATGGTGATTGATAGTTGCAAATATGTGATTATTTGCAAAATATCAACCATACAAAGTTGAAATTTGGTTCTTATGTACATTTTGTTAAGAAAAAAAGAAGAGAACAATTTATATTCAAAAATTATTTTCTAAAGGTTTCTATTTTAAATGAATTTTATCATCAGTGCCAGATCATAAATAGAAGCTTAATGGAGAGAAATTATACAACTTGATACCGGCTTATTAGAATTGCATCATTTAATAATTAATTATTGATTAAAAAAATTACAAAAAAATATTTTCTAATAAAAGTTATCCACATAAAATTATATAAAAGTTAAAATTAATCATAAACAACATAAGAGAAAGTAATGTATAAAAAAACTTCTGAAAATTCTTCTGAATTCATAATTTGTTCAATTTTTATCATAATTCTTGTACTTATGTGTGGAAGCTAGTAATCAGTCTTTATTGTTTCTAACAGTATTGAAAATAGTGTCATATCTGGAATATTATGATACAGGTTGATAATCAAAAATCCAGCAACCTCGGGACCTGAGGATTGCCAGATTTTCGAAAATTCCGGATTTTTGATGTATATATATGCTGTATATATTTAACAGAAAAAGACTACTTGTACAGTGCTTTAGGGAAATAAAATTAAACATTAAATGAAAAGAAAATGAAATTTTAATGTTTGATAAATACATAAAAGACTGTAGTTCTACAGAATGTTAATTCAACTAAATAAAATAGTTCTGCAGTGTTGTATATATTTAACTGAAAAAGATTACTTGTACAATGTTTTAAAGAAATAAAATTAAACACTAAATAAAATGCAAATGAAATTTTATTGTTAAATAACCAAATAAAAGACTGTAGTTCTACAAAATGTTAATTCAACTAAATAAAATAGTTACTCAGAATTTTAATTCTACCAAATATAATAATTCAATAGAATATTAATCTCAGAATTTTAATTCATTACTGTACCCTCGAAAAAAGTTAACAGATTTTATATAATGCCAATAAGCAAAAAAAGCCAAAAAGAGCTCATTTGGTATCAAAAAAAATCTGGCAACTGTGGTTGCAAACATGACTAAACATCTGATTCTGGAGTACAAGGCCGTCAAAACATAAACGGCTGTTTGATCAGCAATAATTTCTACAAATTCTTAACTCATAAGAAAGATAAAAAAATTGTGATGGACAAAACTTGTAAGAAATAAATTTTTTCTTACTATTATACATACAAGTAAAAATGGGTTTCTGATTTCTTTTAAAATGGAATACAAAATACATTTTAGTTTTTAATATATCAGACATATTAAATGTTTATCTGATTTATATATACATTGATAATCAAAAATCTGGCAACCTCAAGACCTGAGGATTGTCAGATTTTAGATGTATATATTTGCAGTATATATTTAACAGAAAAGGACTACTTGTACAGTGCTTTAAAGAAATAAAATCTTCTAATAGAAATTAAGCATAAATCATATAATATGTAATATTGACGAATCAATTCAATCAATTGTTCATTTATTTCTGTAGCAGATTAGTAGGCATTCCTTCCTCACAACACGTCCGTGAAAAAGTAAAAATATCACTGGCAACATTTAGCACTTTCACAGTACGGACACTGAACTGACACTGAGTGCAAAAATACGGCACTGTGTCGGACCTGTGTGAACACGAACATCTGAAAACAAAAGAACGATAATTTAGATCACTGACACTGACGAAAATTGTCGGAACTGAGCGGACACGTCACTGACATGTGTGAATCGATCCTAAATGTGTTAAGTAAAAACCGTATTGTAGAAGTACTGTGTTATATGAGGGTTTCCGCAATTTTCCAGTCGTATTATACGAGTGTTACTTGTATTTCATATCTGCCCCAGTAAAAAAAATGAACTGTGCTCCGTCAATGAGCAATAAAAGAGCACAAAATTTTGCTCAAATATTTTAATTTGAGATCTAAAAGGAACAATTGTGGAGATGAGGAACAAATAACGAATGCTCCTCTCCAATGGCATACCTTTAATTTCAGAATGAATGTCAGTAAAGGCCTTATAGGATTACGTACTTTCCTTACTATCATCCTATTAATTAATAAAATAAATGCTTATTCTATTTTTAGCTTTGATGCAAACTTTGAAAATGAACATATGAGAATAAAATGTTTTATGGTGTTATTTTTTCTAATTCATTGTGATTAGCGTTTTTTATTTGATACAGCGATGTGGCCATTTTTACTTCCATTTAATGGAAACGATTAAATGGAAGTAAGAATGGTCACATCGCTGTAAGCCAAATCTGCGAAATAGCTTATATTTTTCTGATTGGCCACACGTAAATCTAGCAGAATACGTCACGTGACTTATCAAAATCGTTGCGTTTTGCTCAACGTAATTATCGATACTCTCTCCTAGAGATCAAGTAGTACATGAATTTCTTCCTCAGACCAATTTTCTGTCCGTTTCTTCTCTTGAAAACTATTTTCCTTATTTACATCGTCCATCGCAGGTCTATCGATGGGATCGTCCCATCGAGTTACCTCGTCCATGTTGAAATAAGTAAAGTAGCAGACCGCGTAGAGCTTGTAACGTCACAAACCGACTTAAGCTCCTTCATAGAAGCGAATTAGGCTGAACCACTTTTTCGAAACTAAATCGGTTCTGTTCACACCACAAATCTTAAACCGGCTTTGTTATTTAAGCCAGGTTAAAGTTTACAGTGTGAATTGGGTATTACAGACTCCATCACAGGCTGACCAACACCTATGATGGGGTTAACCGGATGGGGTTCAGTGGCCCGGATTTGAACCACGATTCAATGTGGTAAGCCACATTTGAGGACCTGGATTTAACCCCGTCCCCCAATATGGTAAGCAACAGTTTTACCATGCGGCCATCTTGCCAACTCGAATGAATGAAATGTTACAATAGTACCCACCATAAGCGCTGTTCTGACTTCCATTATGAAATTAAGCATAGAATATATATTTAGAAAATAATTTTGTCACCCTGCTTCCAAGGCGCCCCGATGTGGTGCATAAGTCTACTTACCGGGTTAAGCAGGGCCTGATGAAATACATATAGTTTTGTTTATTTATAGATATATATTGCTTTTTAAAACATTTACTAATATTTAATCTCCCATTCATTTAATTTAAATTTTAAGAAAATTTTAAAATAATAAATAAAGCCACAATGATTGATATTTTTATTGTCACATTTATTTTAAATTCAAAATTAAATGACAAGAAATATGCTAAATAAATAATAGCTATTGTAAACTACTATAATTATAGTATGTAATATTGCATTTGTATTAACGATTTTGGAATGTTTCAACAATAATAGTTAAAACGGCAGTGAGTTTGTGGTATCCAAGAATAAAATTAGGAATTCTTATATTGAAATTGATGGAAAATGAATTTATTTTATAAACTTTTGCCTAGCAGACAGTTTTCATATTCTTCACAATCATCATAACTCAAGAGAAATCTATATAATATTTGTTTGATGCAAAAATATTTTCAATTTGAACTAAATTTTATTCCATTAAAAATTAAGTAAAACAAGTGAATCATTATCAATGGCTTATAAATTAAACTGCATAGTGAAACAATAGGACAAAATCAAAAAAGTATTCATAAATATGACAAAATTCAAGTAAAAAATATATCTGTTGAACAAAATCTTTAAATCATTTGTGTAATAACTGACAATCCAATCATTAAATATTTCCAATTTGTGTTTTTTCATATGTACTTTTGGTAATATTTTTTATCATCAACTGTGCATATTATTAATTCTACAGATGTTCTTCAAGAAAAGACAATCTTAACCAATTTATTTTATTTTTCTTAAAATAAAATTATAAGAAAAATATTTATTTCTGATTAATAAATTATCATGATCATGGTACAGGTTGATAATCAAAAATCTGGATTTTTGATGTATATATCAATATATGCTGTATATATTTAACAGAAAAGAACTACTTGTACAGTGCTTTAGAAATAAAATTAAACACTAAATGAAAAGCAAATGAAATTTTAAAATGTTTAATAACTATATAAAAAAGAGTGTAGTTCTACAGAATGTTAATTCAACTAAATAAAATAGTTCTACAGAGGTTACTATACTCTGAAAAAAGTTGAGAGATTTTATATAATGCCAATAAGCAAAAAAATGCCAAAATGTTAAAAAAAATTTCTAATGCCAACCATGTCTTAAAAAAGCCAAAAATCTGGCAATCCTGATTGAAAGAATGACCAAACATCTGATTCTGGAGTACAGGGCCGTCAAAACATAAACGGTGCCTCCAGAAAACAATGGTGTGCCAACATGGTAAATTTAAAAATGTGCTCCAACATTCATGCCAAAAAACTGATGGAACTGGAATATTGATTGCCAGATTTCTGATCACCAACCTGTAGTAATATTTAATTTTAAAAAGTACAAACCAAATTAAATATATCACTACAAAGTAAACAGTTTATTATTTAACTGTTACCAAGATATTTCAAATTAATTATTTCTAATAAAATATAGAGTACTTACATTTTAACAGCAGATCAGACTAGAATGCATGTTACAATAAAAAAATGATTTGCTTCAAAATTCTGTAGAGTAATAAAATGGATCACGAAATACTTCTTTTACAAATATAAATTTAACTTAAATGAAATATAGGTAGTTATTGATTTTATAAGTTTCAGGTTTAAGTTTTTCAATAATCAAGTATCAAAAAATTCAAAAATATAAATATAAATTTAAAAAAATAAATGTATTCATAAAAAAACATTTCAAATTAGTATGACTGGATTTGTAGCAAAACTCTGTCATCTACTATGAAATGAGAAAAATCAAAATGGAGGAGTGAGAAAGCAGATATATAGCATGCTCTCTAGCCGTAATGGTTTTACCAACCTATGTAAATAACTTTCATTCCCAGCTGATACCTACAATAATTCATCTACATTTACAATCAATAATAATGAAGAATAAAAACTTTTTAGCATTTATTTGTTGTCAAATAATTTATTTATTATTATAATTTGTTTGATTTTAAAGGCCATGTTTTCATTTCTTTAAAAAAAATAAATCATTGTTTAATTCATAAATTATTGATTTTTTTTATCTTTACTTAATTTCATTACAGTCAAATTAAAATTTCATCATTTGAGAATAGAATTCCCATTTTTGTGTCCATGGGAAATTGATTCTTGGATTTATGAGCACATTCCATGAACAATTAACTTGTAAAGTCAAGAACTATCTATATTATATTATTTTTTAGCGATATAGAATTTTTAATATTGATATAAAAATATATATAGTATACTTTTCAAAAGTTGAAAATAAAAATTTTATTGACAGTATATATAATATAATATAGAGGTTTATTAAGAATGACAAATACAGAAAATTATGAAGCAATTTTCAAGCATTTTTCACATTTTATAATTTAAAATAAGTAAAACAACATTAAACAATTTACTGAATTTAATATACTGACACTTGTAATAAAAACATTTCTTTTTACAGTGAAAACTGAAAGTTTTAGTATTTAATGCTATTTTAAATGAGATGATGACAAAATTCTTAAAAATATTTGGGAATCTGGAGTGAAACAACAACATTTACAATATATATAAATAGTATTTTCTACAAATTAAAATGTTAAAATTCATCAATATATTTGATATTTAACTTTTGATAAACAATTGATAAATAAATTTAACACTAAATCAAAAATATTAATAGATATATGAAAATATTTTCTAACTTAAATCAACACACAAATTAATTACCAAATATGAAAATCATAAAAATATATATTGAAAACAATAATAAAATGAGTAATTTTACTCTATTGGCTTTTGATAAAAGCTCAAATGGCATCCAAATTCCAACAGTATTTATATGATAAAAAGAGGAATGAGGTTGTTGACCACACAACAAATAATGGATAAATTTATATTGTTATATAAGGTTGTAACATAATTTTAATTACATTAGACATTGCTGCAATAGAAATTTGATAAGATATGATAATTATGAGATACAAAGGATCTAAAAGAATATATGAAATTTCATTTGATGATATAATTTCAATTAAAATTGGATACACATACCATTTAATGAATATGTTTAGTGTGAATTAAATATAAAACTTTTAAAAATATTCTCAACATAAATGGAATAACTTTTTTTTTTTAATATTAAAATTTCATTTAGATCCTATGTATCTAAAATATATATATATATGACTTAATGCCAATACCTCCAATGAAATAAAATATAATATATGCAAATACGTCAATGTATAGAAGTGAAATTTATCTGATGGCAACTTCTTGTTCATGCTGTGCATGATTTTCATTATTTTCCTTATTTGCTTCACTTATTTCACAGTTAGCTTCTTTACTGGAACTCGGCAGAGAGAGACTATTTGATTCCAAAGATTTTTCCATAGGAGTTTGTTTCTCAATACCCAAGACGGGATTTGCTACTTTGACATTTCCAGCTAAAGCACTCTCTACTACTTTAGAAGGAAGTGGTTGTAAAACAACAAATGGATCTTTCAAAGAATATTTTTCTACTAATGCACTAATTACTTCTTCTTTAGATGCTAATTTTCGAGATTTAAAAGGTGGGAAGTCTTTCTTATTGAAAGATCTTGTTGCTCTTTTAGCAGGTGAGGTTCGGATATAATCATTGAAAAAACCTGTTACATATTAGAAATATTGTAAATCAATTTTAGCACAGTACTTAAAAGTTTACATTATAATTCAAAATAAATCATCAAATAAGAAAAATATATAATTTTCCTGAATATAAAATTTATTCTAATATCTATAATATTAATAATAGCAAATAATAAAAAAAATAATTACATATAATCATATTAACAGAAAATAAGATTACATTACACACTAACTAATTTATAGTAATATATACTCTGAAATTTTATATATCATACATTCTAATTAAAGAAAATAACTTTCCTAGCAATAAAAAATTTTATTAAAAAATAATTTTGAGCAAATAAATAGTAATTTTCTTTTTCAAAAAATTTATTTTCAGTAGAAACCAAAATTTAATACATATAAGATTTTAATAATTCCAGCAATTAAAAGAACAGAAAATTGTTGAGTCAAAAAAATTAGATATTTTCACAAAAATTAATGAATTATGAAAAAATTTATTACTAAAACTTTTTGACAGAGTTAATAATTTGTTTTTTTTTTTTATTATTATTAATATTTTATTAAAATATTTATAAATACATATCAACTGTAGCATTGGGCTTTATTTGGCAGTATTTAAGGGAAATAAATAATCTGTTTGTTTTCAGGATACTATTTCATGCTTTCATCATGGCTAGGATATTATATGGCTTACCGTATATACAACAGCTCCTGTTTATTTGCAGGAGAAATTAGAAATAACATTCAATCATGCAGTTACCTCTATATCAAAATTACTGAATATACTGAAGAGTGCAACTATGTTAGAAAAATACAGGGTACTGAAAGCTACAGATTTACAGTCTTTAATAGTATGATTACAAAATAATTGATAAGGTGATTAATAATGAACCTAATATATTCTGTATTCCAAATAATGTTCCAAAACATAATTTAAGAAGTACAGAGTTTCTTCATATAGAACTTCATAGGCTGCATAGATCAAACAATGCCTTTACACAAAGAGCATTTTGCAACTATAATAAGAAAGTTTAAGACAATGTTTTATTGGTTCTTTTAGCTTGTAGTATATATGATATTGGGGGGTGGTCCATCTGGCTGGAGGTTCTCAGTCTAATGGACCTGAAGAGAGAGAGAGAAACTCTGGTTTATAAGAGGCCAATATAAAAGACTCTGATTTTATGAGCAAATATAATATGTATAAAAAATTCAATTTTTACAAGAAATTTATAACAAGTGAATGTTTTAAAATTGTATTATAGCATGCCTATTTAATGTAGAGGAATATGTCAATAGATCCCTTATATATATATTTCAAATGGGAAACATAATGATTAAAACTGAAAATGAATTCACTCAGCTAATTCAATCAATCATATGATGGGATTGATCATAAAATAATGGATGAGATTAATGAATGGGACCCAGAGGTTGGATTTTGGGAAGCATGTGTTTGGGTTATGTAATTATGTTGAGTAGATGTAAAGTGTTTGTTATATTAAGAAAGGTATGCAACGATTAATATAATGTTTAAATATGTGGCCATGAAACAAATCAGAAAAAAAATCTGAATGTGGCTGGAATTGAATATGGATGCTCTAAATTGTAAACTAACATTTAGTAACAAGGCCATCCTGTCAAAAGGTCTAATCAAATTTAAATCACAGATGCTACATACTGAAACAATGCAAAAAGTCCATATGAATATGGGTCCAGAAATATTTCCTTTTCAAGAATACAGAATGTAAAATATAATTTAATAGCTCTTTTAGTCTCATAATGGATGTAAATAAACTGTATTTGCAATCAACTGTAACAAAACAAATTATGCACATTAATCAAAACACTGTGCAAGCTACTAGGACACTGTAACAGCCAGAAATAACCATATGATTTTGCTCTCGTTTGTGGATGTTATGTATATGATTTATGCTTTTACACTGTGTTATTTTGAAAAGAAAACATTCTAAGACCCATGTTTATATGGACTTTTTGCTTTGATGAGTAGCATCTGTGATTTAAATTTGGCCAGACCTTTCAGGAACAATCTGTATATGTATGTTGTGTATATACATACAAAACATATGATGGGAAAGTTAAAATAGTCAGAAAAGACTTAAAACTTAAAGTAAGTTAAGTAACTAGAGATTTTATTTATATTGATAAATAAATAAATCATCTCTATTTAAAAATAAAAATATAATTACTATCTTGTATAGGTATGTTCTAACTACACAAAATTGACATTTACTGAACAATAAGAGTTTTCTTAAATAAAATTCCAATTACTTTTTGATAATTAATTTTATTAATTACTTGCTTCATATATGGTGTTATTCATTTGTTTGCAAAATGGGTTGTCAGCATGGTAACAATTTGACAGCCTACTGATATCAATTCATTGGTAAAGTGTTAAGAATTGATTGAAAATCAGATATCTTAATTATTGAAAGTCCATAAGTGGATTATATCAAGTAAAGTGAGAAGACTGAGAAGAGTCCCATTGGTAGGATGTGTGAAGATGGGAGAAGTGACTCCTTTACATATTTTATATGAATATATGGTCTTTTCTAGGATTAGTCTATGACCTTTGACATATTCCTAAATCAAATAATCTAATAGGATTTCACTAGGCAAGACTATTGTTTTAGATAGTCGACTTGTGTATAGTGGATCTACTAGTATTACTTTAACTTGTTTACTCCTCACCCTACTTATTTGACTAAGTAAGTAGGGTGTCCAACAATTATTATGCTGATTCTAACAGATATTGAGTAGTTTTAAATGCTTTTATTTATTTCAGTTTTTATGCAAAATTATCATTTTTTTTAAATATGTGTCATTATTCAATATATATAGTTTTACAACTTCTATTTCTAGCACTTAGGTAAGATACAAAAAAAATTTTATTGCAGTTAGTATATAAAAACAGAAATGTTTTCAGTCTGTTTGACCCTCATCGATTGTGCATATACTACCTACATATATTATGTAAGGCTTAACAACATTAAGAATTAAACAGAAAATTGAATAGAACAACATATGAGTTCTATAGATTTGATTAAAAACTCAAAAAATAATAATAAACATTTGTCTTATTGTCTACATTGCATATACCTCATAGTCAAGGGTAGTAAAGCTTAGAGAAGTGTTTCTCAACTTTAGTCAAATTTAATGCAACCCAGTATTGGGTCACGTTAAATTTTTAATGGGTCACAAAGGAATTGGTAAAATACTAAAATAAAAATATAAAAAAATAAATAAATAGACAAAAAATGTCTCTTCCATTAATTTTGAAAATTAATTATGAGGTTCTGAATGGTATTAATTTCTGGTACGTTAATATCTTAATTTTGACATTGTGAATGTAACTTAAGTCTATGCACATATTTGTTGCGCTTGACCCAGCATTCATCGGCACATTCCCCTTCCCAGTTTTGTTAGTTTTGAACTAGTGTATAAATAAACAAATTAGGTCACAGTATATGTATAGTCACACTAGTGTATAAATAAACAAAATAAACAATTGGGTTGCAGTATGATTTTAAAAAATTATGCTGGATCGAGCATCAGAAAGGTTGAGAACTGTTGGCTTAAAGAATGACAATCACTAAATTTATTCTGTATTAAATAATATAAAATATGTTAGTAACAAATTATTTAGTATAAATAATAATTTTAAAAAATTATAAATATAATATTAATAAAAAATAATAAAAATTGCAAATAAGATAAAATAAAAAATAAAAATAAGAAAAATTATTCATTAATCAAAATATATATATTAACTAGATGTTTATCAATTTTTTAATATATAGTCTAATTTTCTTTATTTATGTCTTGTTTTATTCAGAAGATCAGCAGCTATCCAAAAATAGCAATTATTTCATGGATATTGTGGAGTAAATCTTATGTATAAAAATATTAAAAAAAATAGCATTTTTGGTGATCTCTTACAGAGAATGAAAATTTCTGAAAAAAAAAAAAATTGTAGAAAGAGAATTAAAAAAATAATAAACTGCAAAAATTTCAAGAGAGTTTGGCAAAAATTAAGCGATATATGATAATTTTAATTTTTTACATATTAATTAATCTTAATTTTATTAACTGCTGGCACACAAGAAGTTAAGAAATATCATTATTAAACTATATTGGTAAAAAAATGCATGAAATGATAATGAAATAATGAATGATATGAAAAGTAAAGATGATGTACTACAATGATGTATTTTTAATTATTGTATATAATACTAATAATAATAATAATATTTAAGTTAGAAAACAATAAACAAAACAAGCAATACTTAACAAACAATAAACAAAATAAACAAAACAAACAAACTTCTCATATAATCACATTTATATGCTGCATAATAATTTAATATGTTATAAAGTCTCAATTATCTGACCTAAATAGAATGGTAGAAATAATCAGATACCTAAAAATGTGAGAAAATGTGCCAAAAACACATTAAAAATTAAATGAAAGCATAGCACATACATTACATTCTATTTATTACAAAATATTTTATAATATGCATACACTTATTTAAAGAAAAACATGCCTGCCAAGTATAATGAATAAATAATAACTTTATTTGTTGTCATTTATTCTTTTTAAGACTTTAAATTTTTTTTCAATTAAAAGAACCACATTTTTTGACTTGTTATGTTATTTAAAATAATGAGTTTTTTTAAAGGAATAATATATAATAAAAACCAATGGAGTGCATGAAAACAGATTGCATATAACAATGTACACCATAATAACAGAGTATCCATAGAATTTCAGCAATAAGGACAGACATTAAATGGTTTAATAAAAATCACTACCATAAAGTTATGTCAGATAATTGACACTTTAATATATAATAATAATAAAATTATATTCAACATAATCTGTGTAATATATGATGTAAATTATAAAGATTATACTATAAAATATTCATATTTGGAAATAACAGCATTTAACAGCAGTTTGATAAATTATAAATAAATTTAATAAAACATTTTCAGTTGATAAACAACCATCTTCACTATCAAGAATAGAATACAAAATTTTTTAGTTTGTTTTCAAACATACATCTCTTAAAATAATACAAACTTTTAACAATGAATGTTGAAGAAAAACATTACCATACACATTAAAGTTCATAGTTATTGTATTATATAAACTACAGGTGTTGTTTTTTTTGTGTTTAATTTTCGTAACAGTAATAAAAATTTTTAATTGAGACAAACAATTAAAATACATTGTCTTACCGCTTTTTGGAAGGAGAATTTTCATCAATTTTCTATAAACATAAAAAAAATACATTATTTTAAAATAAGAAAAACAAATATATGAAATTATGCTTAAATAAATACAAGAAAATATAAAGTTGACATTATTATGATATATTTTCTAGGGCAATTTTGAAATACATTTATGAATGATTAATTCATTTATTGTCATGTTCTTTGAAAGTTTTTTTACTGCTATAAGAAAAACTTCCACTTGGAGTACTAAATGTAAATTATCTGAATTATAAGCACAATGTTTAAAGTGGAAATTGAATTTAACAGTGAAATTGTGTATTATTTTCCACTTTAAACATTGTGCTTATAATTCAGATAATTTATATTTTTTACTGCTATGTTGTATTTAACATCATATACAAATCTAAACAAAAATAGTATTAACAAAGAAAATTTAATGACATACCAATATCACATGCATTTCATATTAGAGATTTCCAATAGAACAGATATAAAATTAAAAATTTGATTTTTTTTTTAAATTCTTAAATATAACATTACCAATAAGCACCTATAAAAACCAATTATATAAATTATGGCACTATTTCATTTCCAAAGTTTTTAATCTATTCTCTGAACAATTATTTAATATATTTTTTTGCCTAATACACTGAAACCCCGCTCGTGCGTTCCCGTATCGTACGACTTTCCCGCTTTAAACGTGTTGATATCGATCTCGATCCTGTTTGGTGATTACGGTCATTAATTTTTCTTATTATTACAGACGAAATTCAATCCGGTGAAATTTTCGCTGTAAGTTAATGTTAGGAAGTTTCCATGCAGCTACGACTCGGCTCCGACCGATAAAGTTCACGATCTGCGCATGCGCGAGGTTCTGAATCGTACCATTGTTTTTCGTATCAGTATCGATCGTTTCATTGACTGATAAAACCGTTTTTTGTCGTTATGTTTCGGGACGAGAAGGAAACCATATCTTCGCTATCTGATGCAACCTAGAATATTAAATTTCGCCATCAGCGGTTTAATAACAAATGATCTTTTTTAGAGATAATAGAGAATAGAATAGAAAAAATTTATGAGAATCGAGAGATTTACCTGATATTAAAACATCTGGTGTCGGATATTCAAACTAAGCTGGAGTCCCTGAAACGACTATTAATAACTTTCCGAAACGATATGATTTACTTGTTTAGTTATCAGTCGGAGCCAGGTCGTAACTAAGTGGAAACTTCCCATTATTCTCACATTTAGGCCCTAAATTCGAAAGAGAGAATATAAAATGCAAAATTTGAATCGTCAAATATAGTTAGTATAAACTGCAGAAATTTAAAAACAGTAAAATAAGCGCCATATTTTTCTCCTTTTCTACCAAGACAACTATTAATCTCATGATTCAACAGATTTTGAATTATGTGATCAACACATTTATTTGTTAAATACAACATATTGTATCTTATTCTGTTTAAAATTACTTGTAGATTTAAAAATAAACAAGATCAAAATAAAGGAAGAAAGAGAAGGGCATCAAATTTTTATACAATTCTACAGATCATATCACTTAGCTGATTTCAATGAATTTGATATCTTAAATTGTTTAATGTTTCCTGAAAGTTTCAATATACAGTAATTTACTTCGAAATAAAGAATAACTTACTGTACATTATCATACTATAATTAGAAATAATTTTTTTTTAAATAATGACGATAATAATAATAATCATTATCAACTACATAAACATCAAATATGTAAAAAAAAATAAATAAATACTGACAAAATTAAGTAATTGTTTCTAAATTACAACAAACATTCTATATTTTCGGTATCTTGTTTAATTTTTTACATATCAAATGTTTTTTTAATAATAGGAGTAAATATACACTTTTTATTGTATATAAATGTTATTAAAAAGTTTATTTGTCATTGTGCACATTATAATTTCACTTTCGTTAATTTCATTAATTTATTCTTTATCTAATTAACTAAATAAAATAAAGACTATTCTTGCTTAAAGAAATGTCATAATGTATGACCATAAAATAACACAAAATTTGCCTAAATAAATCTTTTCTAACGAAATTAATTAAATTAATGATTGTCTTATTAGAATTAATTAAAATTTGCATTAATTACAACAATCAATCCATTATCCAAACAATGTTTTCCATTTTTTTTCCTTCAAGTTTGGCTTTATTATTTAAACGTTTTCTCGTAATAAAACGTCTCTTAATGATTTAATGTTGAAATTCAAGAAATTGCTTGATATAAAAATTCCATACTTTTTCATTTTATTGATTAATTCATTAATTGATAAAAAATTAGCAGAGAGAAGTTGAAAATTCATTAAAAACAAATTGTTAGGCATTGCCATGTCCACATTGGATCTATTATAGGCTATTTCATTTATAAATACTTGTCTGAAACAAAAAAAAGTTTTAAAATTTTATTCACTACATAAAGGAAAATATGAAATATAAAAAAATTATCTGTGCAGTATTTTATTATTTAATAAACAATGAACATTTTATACTTTAAAAGAGTGTTATCATTTGGTTGATTGATTTGAATTACGCCGCCGAATCACACAATGCCATCAGAGAAAGCCAACTTTTTGAGTCCATCACGGGTTGGCCAATATAAAGTAGGTTAGCCAACACTCATGGTAGGATCAACAGGAAGGTTGAAAGATGGGATTTAACGAGTCATGGTTCCGACTCTTCCCAAACACTTGAGGTATGGGATTCAGAATTGAATTCGGATCCTCCAAGCTGTTAAGCGACTATTTTACCAACCAGTCGATATTATTATTCGGAAAAAATAGAATATTTTGGTAGTAATTATTTAAATAAAATAGTAATCAAATTGTTTTTATAAATATCAATTACAGTTTAAAACTGAATTTTATATGTGGAAAATTTATATGATTCAGCAGAACACTGCATTGTAATTATAAATATCACTATCATATTAGCACTGTATTCCAAGATGGATTTTTGTTAAAAAATATCTGATTATTCATTTCAATTCCAAAACTTTGAATTATAGTTCTACTTTTTAAAAATGTAATCTTATACAGTGGGTCTCGTTTGATGTGGGGGTTGTTCTCAAAATCGCAACTACTTATTTATAAATAAAAATAAATATATGAGACTTTCATTGACCAAATTAAGTAAAGCAGATGAAGAAATAATTATACAATCAGGCATTCAATTATCTCAGTTATACGAGGTTTTAGGAATAAATTATCGTTCTAGATTAATTTTCATTCATTATATTCCTTACATAACGTTTAGCAACTAAACAAAAAAGAAAATATAGACTTTACTTTGACATTCAATAAATATCTGATCGAGGAGCTTAAAGTTAGTGTTTTCTTACAGTTAGTCACATTCAAGTTTTATCAGTATTATATAGGCTATTATGGTTTATTGATTTGTGATATAGCTACTAAATCAAATATGGATTGATATAATACACTTAATAAGATTGTTAGACAGTTCAATAAAATACAAGTATTCTCTCAGTGTAGCAACCGAGACAGTTGAGTACAGAAACGTCATCATCATTAATTTTTGAAAACTCAATTTTAACAAGTTTTCTCATTCATGTAAAATTGAAGAGACGAATAAATCTCCCGAAATACATTTTCATAGATTGTTGCAGAAATAAAGATTTTCATTAGTTGATCATTTTTATACTCAACTGTCTCTATTGAGTATAAAATATTCGTATCTTAGAATTTCTAACCTAATTTTTTTTTTGTAATTGATTTATAGATTGTTGCAGAAATAAAGATTTTCATTAGTTGATCGTTTTTATACTCAACTGTCTCTGTTGAGTATAAAATATTCGTATCTTAGAATTTCTAACCTAATTTTTTTTTGTAATTGAATCCCTTCAGTAGAATGGCCAAGTGGAAGTGTAAAGGTACTTACACTATGGGGAATTTAGATTCAACTTCCTATCCCATGTCTCGATATTTTTTCAAAAATTTTCTAGTCGTCCCGTTCAACCTATCTTTTCGCTGATGCCAATCAGATCACGAAGTTGGAGTGAATTGGCTTCCCAAGAGCTCTATATGTTGTATTTAGAAGAATAAAAAGCTATGTAAAAGCCAATTTTTTCGCTGATGCCAATCAGATCACGAAGTTGGCGTGAATTGGCTTCCCAAGAGCTCTATATGTTGTATTTAGAAGAATAAAAAGCTATGTAAAATTTATAAGGTATCTAATAGGATGAAAAGCACAATTTAAATTCCTGTGTTCCGGTCCTGGGCGTCGAACCGTGGGGTGCGTCCGATGCTGATTCGATGGGACTAGCATAAATCTCCCTAAAGAGAACTCACCATGACGTGATGGAAAGGCTTGTTCTTGTGAGACATTAATCCTATCAGCTGACTGGTGGTACGGCTATTGTGTCGAAGATGAAAGAATTAAGTAGTTCTCGCCTGCATGTTTTTCACAATAGTGACTCAGTTCGATCTGCCAGATTGGCTGCGTGGAAATTGACTGGTGGTACGGCTATTGTGTTGAAGATGAAAGAATTAAGTAGTTCTCGCCTGCATGTTTTCAGAAAAACATGCAGGCGTATCTTACGCCTGCATGTTTTTCACAATAGTGACTCAGTTCGATCTGCCAGATTGGCTGCGTGGAAACTCTTCATCTATCGACTCTTTAGGACTTAGCTTAGACTCTCGGGTCCCACCCTTTGGAGATGTTTATCATGAGGTCCCGGGCCTGAAGAAAGGCTTGTTTGCGCTCCGTCACTTAGTACTCTATCTGAATGGAAAGTGGTAACATCTGCTACTAAAAAAGTATTCGAAGCTATAACAACTCTGCCATAGACTTTCCATCTCTGCGGAGAGGTCAGCCGAATTGTAGAGGACAGATCTCGACAGGTCGTACTCAGATCTTATGATAAATATTTCCAAGCGGTATGATTCGAGAATCAAATCTGATTCAGAGCAGAAAGCCGAAGCGTTTCCATGCGGCCAATCAGGCTGGCGATCTATATTAGCAAATTCTTACTATAATAAAATTTTTATCATGAAAATCAGCCTATATTAAATCATGATTTACGAGAAAGAAAATCAATATTTAATAAATCTTAGAATTCATAGATGTTATATCCGTAGTAGGCCTATTAGTTTTTCTTAACATCAGTTCTCAATCATCTTGTAACAGCGGTGCCACTCCAGGCCATATCACATATCGCCTAAACCTGTGGAGATCAGCTGAATTATAGAGGAAAAGGATAGAAGAGCCTATCTCGAACAGGGACGTAACTATGGGTGGGCCCGGATGGGCCATGGCCCATGCATTGAAAGTTCTGGCCCTTGTACTGGCCTACCCTGAATATATAACCCGAAACGTAAAATTGGAAACCGCAAGAGTTCAACTCCACATAATCCAAGACTCCTTGTATTCCGTAAAAATGAAAATAAAAACCACAAGCATAATTTAAGTCCACATAATCTCACGCTAATAGCGATAAAAAATTTTATTTACAAGCTGCGAATAACGCGTCCTTTGCATATTATATGCAGTATTTAATTAATGCGATTAGCTGGAAAGAATAAATAAAGTTTCAAAATAAATATAAGTATTTATTTGATATCAGCTCAATACAAAATTATGCGGTGATTTTTAATTAATGATGCAAACGATCGATTATTTTGTCCAAATCGAGAGGTTTTTTCGTTTTTTCTCTCGATGAACATGATTGCTAAATTGCTTAACCGATCATCAAGCATTCAGTTACGTAAATACGATTTAATAAAGCGCATACGGGATAATGTTCTTTCACATCGGTGTGGCCCACCCTTGGCCCACCCAAAAAAAAATGCTGGTTACGTCACTGGTCTCGAATTTCTTACATAATTTTCCAAGTGGTAAGTTCTAAATCTGATCCTGTTTTCTAATTGGAAAGCCGAAGCATTTCTATCTCGCCAAATTGCATTGTATTGTTTGACTAATATAATATTCATAGATATGCCATACTTGAGTTAATTAATATTTCGAATCTCTTACATAATTTTCCAAGTGGTAAGTTCTAAATCCGATCCTGTTTTCTAATTGGAAAGCCGAAGCATTTCTATCTGGCCAAATTTCATTGTATTGTTTGACTAATATAATATTCATAGATATGCCATACTTGAGTTAATTAATATTATGCCAATCGGCTAGATGGCCACGATGAAAGTGTGTTGTGCTTCCACCCTGGAAGATCAGGGTTCATTTCCCGGGTCTCACACCTCTTGATTTATCAGGATGGATCCGTCCCGGTTCGTTAAATCCAAGTTCCTTGGTTAAACCCTATTCTCCAACTGATGGCTGACTCCATCAGGGGTGTGGACGGTCAGCGGTGGGAACTGGAATGCCTCTCCGTTTAGTACCAACACAATGGAAGCGGCATAAAACTGCACAGTAAAATAAAATATTATGCACATTTTTATCACTGCCATTCGGTCGATCCATATGATTTCTATAACCATTCCTTTAATTTTTTTTATAACTATTATAACTTTCATTTAGCTTTATCTTTATTACGAAGATAACTGCGAAAAAATAATACTTTATTTCGTTTCTCTGCCTTAAAATGTTTAATTTTTTAAATAATTAATTTTAATTTTTTTATAACTATTATAACTTTCATTTAGCATTATCTTTATTACGAAGGTAACTGCGAGAAAATAATACTTTATTTCGTTTCTCTGCCTTAAAATGTTTAATTTTTTAAATAATTAATTTAGTGTTTGCTTGCGACGTAATAGAGACCGATATTAACTGAGGAGACATTAAACAAGATTCTACTGTATTCTTCTAATGTGATTTATTTATTTACTGTATAATAGCAGCACCTTGAAAACATTGAAACGATCGAATAAAAACCCCAAGGACAATTCAGTGAAAATAGCAATAATCGTTTACTTCCGAATTGTCTTTTATTTTGATTAAGTTAGATTAATTTTAATTAAACCTCTATAGTACATATGAGATATACTATATATTGCGATGGCCACTTTTAGAGCCCAGCACATGCTGGCCCTTTTATTTTGGAATGATTAAAGATATGAGATTAAAATATGTCATTAAAATCATCTTCAGTTACTTAACCTATATTTTGAATGTTATAAAAATCAATTTATTTAATTTAAATCGTTTCATAGTTATTATAGGAAAATCTCAAAAGTTTGAGTATTCGCCATTTTTAAACCATTGAAAATAAACAATTAGTTAATGTGTTAGTGAAATCATTTTCGGCAACTTTGATTATTCTGCTAAATTTCATAAAAATCTAATAAATAGTTCAGGGGGGATATATTGCGAGAGTATCTCAGAAGATTGAATGTCCATCACTTTGAATGGTTAAAATTGATTATTCTGCTAAATTTCATAAAAATCTAATAAATAGTTCAGGATATATTGCGAGAGTATCTCAGAAGATTGAATGTCCATCACTTTGAATGGTTAAAGTTAGAGAATTAAATAATACAGCATTAAGGTTATTTTATAAACTGTTTCAGTTGGAGATTTTAACTTAATCCCTCGTTAAGTCTTCATTTATCAACTGGAGGATCAAAGGTCAAACTCGAATCTACCATTTCTAGATTTTTAGGGGAGATCTGGCCCCGCCACATTGAACTCCATATTTTATCTGATGGTTAATATCTCCAGGATGTGTGCAGTCTGAAGTAATTTGAATAGCTCGCCGCTAAATATGTGGAAAAATTAAAAATAATCTAAAATCTCAGGAAGAAGAAAGTCCTTCGGGATTTTTTTTTTTTTTTACGCCCATTTTCAATCAATGATATTACTAAGGGGCGGGGCCAGTACAACTACGGGCTGCACACATCCGCGGAGGAGAGTCGATTGGTGAAGGCGGGGACCGCCGGATCCAGGATGCAAACTCGAGTCCTCCTGCGTGGCATACCAACGCGTTACCACGTGTCCATCCAGCCACCCTTCAGCATTTTATTAGCGTGCAGCAACGCAGACTAGTTTTTGACTATATGATCCGCTAGTTGCCTACATTGTCCATCATATAGTCACCATTAGATTTTCAAATAGCTGCTGTTATATTGAGGAAGATCTCTACATTCATATTATTTGAGATGTAATTATGAATGGAAATTTCTCCTCTTCCTTCTTGAGGAACTTCAAACAGAAATTCAATTTCTTAAGTTGTTTTCTCTTTTTAACAACTGAAAAAGTAACTTTCGCTTTCATATCTTTATTGATGAATGTAATAATGGCCACGTGGAAGTATCTGTATGCTGTGTTTCCGCCCATAAAGATCCACGTTCAGTTCTCGGATCGTATACCATCAGATTTTTTTAGGAGGGGTTTGAATCGACATATTTAATGGTTGGTTGTATGCGGTTTTATGGCGCAAAGGGCCTCATAGACCAAGCTGCGCCAAAACAATGTGTAAACGGGCACTGAAATAACATAGATATAACAAAAATAACAGACAACAGTAAAAGTAGTGTAAATAGGTATAAATAAGAACAATGACAAAAGGATAACAAGATTAAATTAAAAAATAACAAGGAAAAATTAACAGTAACAATAAAAGCTTTCTAAAAATTCAAAAAATAATTTAAAAACATCAAAAACAAGTTAATAAACAATAAAAATTACGAACAAATTTACATAAAATATGTTAAAATTTCAAAGTAACAAAAAACAAAAACAACAATTTTATACAAACGTAAAATAAGTGTTAAAATAAAAAATGAAACTAAATATAACAGATAACAAAAATATCCCTCAAGAAAGCAAAAAGGCTGGAACAATTAAAAACATTACCAATAAGGGTTGTTAGATTTAAATTAGA
>AYEL01024389.1:0-11188 GCA_000484575.1 Olivierus martensii
TAGAAAAAGGTTAATAAACAACGATTGTAAAAATTACGAACAAATTTACATAAAATATGTTAAAATTACAAAGTAACAAAAAACAAAACAACGGTTATATACAAATGTAAAATAAGTGTTAAAATAAGAACGTGAAACTAAATATAATAGATAACAAAAATATCTCTCAAAAAAGCAAAAAGGCTGGAACGATTAAAAACATTACCAATAAGGGTTGTTAGATTTGAATTAGAAGATTTAAAATGCAGGCAACGTTCCGTTGTAAAGTACGGACATTCCACTAAAATGTGTTTGATTGAAAGGGCACACTGACAACGATCACATTCAGGCCGATCTTCACCAATTAGAAGATATCTATGGGTGAGCCGGCTATGCCCAATACGTAGTCTTCCCAAGACGACTTCCTCTCTCCTGTTCCTGCAATGGCTGTAATCCCATTGCTCGATCAGCGGTTTAATCTCGTGAAGCTTATTATTAGTTTGCTCATCCCACGTATTCTGCCAATACATCAACTGATAGCTGATACACCAGAATTGTGGGTGTTCCGTGATAGGTACTGGAATGCACTGACGCTTAGTAACTGCCAGTTGGAAAATATAATTGTAAATGAATTTTATCTTATAAACCTATTCAATGATTACTATTATATGATGGTGGCTGCATAAGAATATAACTTAAATCTAGTATGGAATTAATAATTAAAAAACATTTGAAGGGAAAGTGCATTATGGTCATTATAAAATATAAAAATTTACAGTAATTTACACCATAAAAATACCCTCATAATCATCTCTTTCTTTGATGAAGGAATCAATAATAAAAAGTGACTACACTGGACTTCAAATAATAAATCTTTATTAAAAATTGAAACAGGAATGTATTTGTACATAACACATTGAAGATGGGAGAGATTTTTCCCTAAGTCTATCTGTTGTTTACATTTAAACATAAAATTTAAGTCTGTTTTCATTCATCTATGAAGTCTCAAAAATAAGTTTAAAAACATAAAATTTAAGTCTGTTTTCATTCATCTATGAAGTTTCAAAAATAAGTTTAAATACATACATATCAGAAGGTGTAAACACTCTCTGATATGATACTTTAAACTTATTTTTGAGACTTCATAGATGAATTTTGATATATAATATACTAGTTGATAAAGGGCTTGTTGTCTTTGTCATTACGCAGCAAATTGAGGTGTGTGTTTTTCCGTTCAAAAGCGAGCTTACGGCCAGTACAACGCTCAATCGTTTTACTTAAATTCCCGAGGGTAGTAGTTGATTGGAGTTTACTGTAAGCAATATTTTGTGAAGGAGAGGTTTTATTCAACTTCTTTTTAATTTGTTGTAGGATTTTGATGAGGACTTTTGGCTTGTATCCGTGAGATATGCCATGTCTGATAATAAGTCCAATTTCTTTGTATCGATCTATATGATGGGTGTTATGAATAAATGCGCGTTTAAATAGAGCTCTAAAGGCAGCTACTTTATGATTCCAGGCATCGGGTGAAGTAGCAGGGATGAATATAGGAGTATAAGAAGGTTTCCTATACACAGTAGTGGAATATTCAGCATTGACGATACTAAGATTTATGTCCAGATAGTGAAAGTGTGAATGGCTTCATTGGTCAAGTTTAATATGTAAGCTAAGAGAAGTATCGCTAAGAGCGTTGATGATTTCATTGTTATGTTATTCTTCATCCCAGATTATTAAAACGTCGTCAACATAGCGTTTGTAGAGTTTAATGTGTGGATGAGCGTTGATGATTTCATCGTTATGTTATTCTTCATCCCAGATTATTAAAACGTCGTCAACATAGCGTTTGTAGAGTTTAATGTGTGGAAGAAATGGATGCAGAGCTTGCTTTTCTATGAGCCGAATGGATAGTTCGGCAAGGATAGCTCTCATTGGACTGTCCATAGGCATGCCTTTATTTTGTTTAAAGATATGTCCGTCGAAAATAAAATAAGAATGGAATGTTACAAAATCAGAAATTTCTCTTAGACATGATGGAATACCATCAACATAGGGCAAGTGTTCTTCGAGAAATTGAACAAGTGCATGGGAAGCAGGTATTAACTCAACAGATGGATATAACGTTTCGTAATCGAAAACTGACATGGTTTCCTTTGGGAAAGGCCCTGTCTCGAACAAAACATCAATCAGGTCGGCGGAAGATTTTAAATAAAAATCAAAGAGTTCGATCAGTTGTCTGCACCAATTCGCTAACTTTTTCTCAATTAAGAATGGTGGGGCTAAGAAACGTTAAATAATTGCGCGTGCTTTAATAGGAGATTTATATTTAATTAATTTTAATTTATTATACATATATATAAATTAAAATTAAAGATATTTATATAAACATTGGAAAATCAATTTAATATCAATATAAACATTGGAAAATCAATATAAACTGGAAAATCTATTTTAAATCAACTTAAAGTTTATCAAAAGCTTCGTTGAGAAGTGTTTATATATGTATAAATTAAAATTAAAGATATTTATATAAACATTTCTGGAAAATCTATTTTAAATCAACTTAAAGTTTATCAAAAGCTTCGTTGAGAAGTGTTTATATTAAAATGCTTAATCGTAATTACGTAATATCAAAGTGCGCGTTTTCGAAATAATTTTGATAACTCCTTAATCTGATTTTAGAATAATTATAAACTCGTGTATCACGTAATTTGTAAGTTTATCTAGAAGCAATAATTCAATAGTCAAGATGTGGTTTGTTAGAATATGTTTGCTTCTTCCATTGGCAATTGTAAGTTGTAATCATATCAAAATTCATTTTCCTTTTCCTACATCTAATGATTCCCCGCGACTTCAAATTGATGAAAGAATTCCAACTCTGCATGAGCTCACGTTATGTGCTTGGATCAAACCGCATTCATTCAGAAAGGAATTTTCGGTTTTTTATTCTTATGCAAAGTCTGATTCCGACAACTTATATAAGGGATATTTTAATAAGGGTTCTGAAACCGTTAATTTAGCTTTCAGTATTGGAGATAATTCTTTGCATTTCGACTGTTCGCATGTGAATTTGCAAGTTGGTGAATGGTATCACGTATGTAACACATGGTTTGGAAAGAATGGACACATGAAAACGTATGTTAACGGTGAACAGTGTTTATGTGATGGTGACAAAATAGGTATTATAGCGGCCAGTACAACTATCCCGCCTGATGGTAAATTTGTGATTGGACAATATTATGATAGTACCACTGATAAATTTGATGTCGAGCAGTCTTTCCATGGTGATATAGCGGATTTGAATTTGTGGGATGAAGTACTTACCGAGGAACAAGTAAAAGGAATTGGTAATTGCGAGAGCAGGAAGAAAGGAGGAAACGTTATTGCTGGATTGAAAACTCCCATGACTGCACACTTAGTTGATATTTTAGAAACTGAACTGTGTAAAATTTAAATTTGCTGCTTTAAAGTGGAAAAATATCATACGGTAAATGATATTGCTAATATTTTGTTGACATGCAAGAAGAAACATTTTTATAAATTCGATGTTTATTTTATTAATTTCGTTATATTTAAATAACTAATAAATGAAAATTCACTTATTTTTGTTTTACTTCATTTTTACTTAAGCACTAATTTTTATTTAATAAAATAAATGCTCTTTAAAGAATTAAAAGACAGGATTCGAGATTACCTCCCGCCAGTTTTCGCAAATGTATCAATAGCGCGACGTACGGAACGCTTCGCGTAGCCGTCCAATACGTCGCGTCGCCACATAATTGTCCCTGGATGGTGTATATTAAGCGGAGCGCCGCGAAAACTCGCGGCAGGTCCTCTGTGGATAGAGGGTTAGAATATACCCACTGTCTGACCCCGTTGAAATAAAAGGCTCCTAAATGGCTTCTAATGGACTTTAGCGTTGGTGGTTTCGTAGTTCGTCAGTGGGGGCTCGATTGTGAGGTCCTGTACGGAATCGGGATTGCCCTGCGGTGCCCACATCCGTCACTGGGAGCATGCGGTAGAGCCCCATACGGACTCTGACCTCCCGGCGGGCTCGCCTGCCTCATTTTTTACTTTTTTGAATCTACTTTACATTCGCGCGCTTTTCGTATTCGAGGGACAAATTAACACATAACCCATATAGTGATTAGGATTGGGACATTGGGACAATTCGCGGCAAGTAATGTAGAATCTTGCAGAATAAAAATTATTATTATTTTTTAGTTGCATGTCATGTTTCTGCGATAGATTACCTTTAGAAGCTCTTTTGCACAGATATGTATTGATATATGAATATATGCTTTATAGTCTACCAGAGATTATATCGATGGCAGAATCATTGTTATATTTTTCTTCAGAATGACCCGAGAAAGAATTTTGGCACAAAAATCTCTTAATTAGAGAAAAAGTTCATTATGTTGAAATCCGTAAAAATACGAAATCCGGGCTATACTCAACGTTAATGATTATTCATTTAATGATTAATTTTATTAAAACGTTAATAGATATACATTTTTTAAAAAATTGTACGTATAACTTGAGATAAAGATTCAAAATTATTGTTATATGTATTGTTTGATAATGTACTTTACACTAGGAGTGTCAAACAGGCGGCTCTCGATGTGATTTTTTGTGGCCCTCACGCTCTTAACTAAAATGAAAATGAGAATATGTTATGAGATAATAGGAAGTAATTGTCGCTTTGTAGCTATGGCATAAACTATGATAAATTAGTTTGATTTTTATGAAATATAATTGCACTAGTTTTTTTTTTCAATTGGCCTTTTCGGACGTATACTTACAGATGATACTGATTTTTCATATCCGTGACACCATCATGTAACACATCAAAATTAAACAAAAATTGGCTAGCTTTAGAGGTGTATTCCTTGCAGGAAAACATCGTTCTGTGCGAAATTTCTTACCAAAAAACAAATACCATAAATGAGAACATGTATTTTTTTTGGATAGATAAATATAATGATCAATTCCAAACAATTCCTCTTTGAATTACGTGTATAAAAAATGAGCCAACGGGCTTGTTAAAGATTTATTTGTTAGATTATTAATTTATTTAAAAAAATGTAAGTAGTTACGGATTTTTGAATTTATAAAATTTTAATGAAAGAGTTTGTTTTTGTACAAAAAAAATGTGACTTTTAACGCTTAGTAGAAAATTAAAGATCGCTAGGAAGAATTGAATTTAAAAAATATGTATAATTAAAAGCAATTATGTAGTAATTATATGTTTTTGTAATATATTGATTTGATTATAGAATGTTTTTAATTATCCTATCTATATTTCTGAATCCTTATTCCAAAATATAATTTTAAAAAAATTTAAATGTGATATGGCACCTCGGCAATCTTACAGGCTCATTAAATGGTCCTTGAATTAAAATGAGTTTGACATGCCTGCTTTACATTAATAAAATTTGTTTACTATTGTCAAGTTATTACGTTTAATGTGCATTCTAAAATTTTACACGAATTGTATGCACACATTGCATGCAGAATATCGTACAGAACAATATAAATATTTCCAGATTCCAATATTTCAATAATTCAGTCAATTCATTAATCGGCAGACACTCCACTCCCATTCAATAAATCCGGATATTCGATTTCGCGTGGTAAAGCTGTGGCTTATCACCCTGGAGTATCAGGTTCAAATACGGATCCCAAATCTTTTTCAGCAGATGTCCGGGCCTGTATTCCATCTCCAATCTTCCGGTTGACCCATCATGGGTATTGCCAGCCTGTATGGGCTCTTCAAGTATCTGCCACCAGATAATAAACATCCCTTAAGTAATATGGAGGCTTAACTATACTAAGCTAACCTAACCTGATAGCTGATCTAATCGCAATAATTTAAATAAACAAATGCTATGTTAAATGAGGTTTTGCAGTAGTTAAAAATTCATTAAAAATTACTAATTAATCTAAATTAATGTAAACATTCATACACCAATAATCTAAATACAGGTATAATGTTTTTAATTTTTTTTTCCAGTACTTCTTCCTGATTAATCCTCGAATAATATCCATGAAAAATGATACAAGGAAAGGAAAATGCAAATAGATAACAACATTAAAGCAGAGACTAACGTTTATTCATAAATATTATTCATGAATTAAACATTAATTTCTGCCTTAATATTGTAATTGTAGTATTACTACTTTTGCTATTCTTAGCAGAGATAGAAATGTCTGACTTGTAAGATAAATATATATTGGTGTATGAAGTATATATAAATTCATGCAGTTTGCGTAATATATTATCAATATTTTATATATATATACTTTTTTTTTACTTGAAGAAAATATCTTTAGGTATGAAAGTAAGTTAAGTAGATATGAAATGTGCTTAAGCAATTCTAGTACTGCATTATCCGATGATCTATTGTGACTTTTGATAGGATCATTTCTTAAAAAAACGAGTTTTATACACATAAGAGGGTATCTTTCTTAATGGAATCATAAAAAGATCTTCCGTTGCAGTAGGGTAAATTAGGGAGTGATGGCGCACCTTTTTTTTTGTTTATTGATATAATTATTAATATTCATAATCAAAAACTTTTATCATTCAAAATCGCTTACATTCAACCATATGCAAAAAGTAATTTCAAAAATTAGTTAATTAAAATGAAAAATTCAACAAAATAAACAATTTTTAAAAAGTTGTTAAAGAAACCATCTCACCCAACATTGCTGGGTGAGATGGTTTTCTCCAACTTTTTTTTCATTTTGCTTAATTAATTTTTGACATTACTTTTTGCATATGGTTCCATGTAAGCTTTTTTGAATGATAAAAGTTTTTGATTATGATTATTAATAATTTTATCAGCAAACAAAAAATAGGTGCGCCATCTCTCCCGGTTTTACTCTAATTTGGATTTTTAATTATCTTATATAAAGCACATCAGTGTCTACTCTGTTCAAACAAATGAATGGCAGTTATTGTATGCCATAATCATTACCACAATATCATCTTGACTCCAGAAGGTGAATATATTTAGCTGAGCCGTCTCTCCCAGATTTACTCTAACGTTCACAATATGTGAAGTTTCTTCTCTTCCTTGGTATCTACAGTTAAGATTGTCAACAATACCAATTAAGTAGATATGCCTTCTAAGATAACAATGCCCAGTATGAAGCACTATTATATCCTTCTGAGGTAAGGAAGTTTTATTTAAATTTATTTCAACATCCGATGAAAATTCATGCAGTATTCTAAATACAGTAATTCTTTACGTGATTCCCTTTCATTTAGTATGAATTTAAATATCAATTTGAACGTTGATCAATGTTTAATGAATAAAAATAAAATATGGAATCATTTTGTCTATGGTTGAACTCGAATTGTTAGCTTAATTTCCGAAGAAAATGGAGGCTTATAAGGTCGGGCCAATACCTTTCTATGTATCCCCAATAATAGCTTTTAAACCAATTGGCAGATTTTCATGAATTTGGTAATATTCTACTATTAAAGGACACCTCGACGACGAATCCTTTATTCTTGCAGAATAGAAATTCATTTTCATTATAAATTTTGTTTATATTAGTGTCAATAAATGGCGTTAAATGTATGTAGGGATAACATATTGATTTACCTAATTTCTTAACAAAGCAGCCCTATCTCAATATCTATCATAATGACGTTACAATCCCAATGTGACGTAATCGTGAAATTACAATGGTGACATCATAAAGCGCTAATGATTTACGACGTCACGAATACATATCAATGTGTGACGTGACTATGACGACCTCGTGACAGGTACGCTTGCAAAATTAGAAACATAATGGACTCCAAATGCTAAATAAATAAAATAAATAAATGGCACCTTCAGAAAGTAGGCAATTTTAGTTCTTTGTAGAACATCTTGTTAACTTATATAAAAATCTCTCTCACAGTTCTCTAAATATCTTCAAATAATTTTGAAAATAATTAAAATTAATGCTTAAGATCTGATAAACTATTTATTTATAAAAATATTCCAGCAACGAAATTGTTAATTTTATTGTTTTAAAATTATTAATAATCGATAATTTTAATATTAATATTAATAAATTTTGTTTATAATATACTCCTGTAAAATTAAACGATTATCAATGGTCATAGTTAATAGATATGTTGAAAAATAATATGTTTAAATAACATTTCCTATATCAGGTTATAGGTTATTAAAATTTTTTGAAATGTTTACCTTAATATTAAATAAATCATTATAAAATTAATCAAATTACTTAACTCTACTGATTTAATATAAAAATGACATAATATTATGAATAAATCTGATAATTTCTTATCTTATTATTTCAAGTAATTATAAACTATAATGAAAATGTTCTATCGAAGGACCTTGCGAAGGACAAAACAGCGAATATGAATTAAAAAAAATCGCTGTTGAAAATGGGAGAACGACAGAATATATTATTCTTTGAAATTTTTTTATTTCTAAGAATAAGATAGTTTTAATATATTAAAAATATAAAATTTATTCAATTTAGTTTGACTCTGAAAAACTTTGAAGATTTAGCCATGGTTTAGCCAAAATGTACTTTTATGGTTAAGCAAAAGCAGGTTTAAGGCCGTGGCACACTGAACGCGACGCGAAGCAAAGCGGAACGAAGCAAAGATGACAGAAAAATTTGCATCCTTCGCTTCGCGTTGCATTGTGTCGCAGCCTGTCTACATTGCAGCCGAGTTATTTCTCATGTTTCATGGATTTGCGATAGAGATCGTTTGCGGAGTGTTCTAAAACAAATTTTATATCTGAATTCCAACCAATGGTTGAACTTCTGCCATTTTCCAAATATATAAATCATTCGTTTCTATTGGTTGATTGCTTCCTTCGCGTCTAGCCGCATCTTATTGTTTGTGCAAGCTGATTGGTTAAAGTTCAATTTTTCATCTCCTTTCGCGCGGCTACACGCGTTAACTCGACCAGCTGCAGAGGAAAAGCTGGTCCAAGACATATTACGCGCGTAACTGCCCTTAGTTGCTTTCTTACGCTTCGCTTCGCGTCGCGTTTAGTGTGTCACGGTCTTAAAACTTAAACACAGTTGATGTCTCGCGGCGCATACGCTTAAGGTCTCGGCGTTCACTTTGCGGCGCATTAACGCTAGACATGAACAGCCACAAGGCGCAAAAGGGGCGGAGCTATGACGAAAGCGCTGCGCAAGTGTTGCGCAGGTTTACAGCAAGCTCAAAGTGCTGTGCTTGGTGTAAACTTACCTTTAATTGAAAAGCATCCGCACTCATATTTATGAATAAATATTTTTTGCATTAAAATGAAGCTTTATCATTCAAATATTCACAGTTTACTCAGTGAACTTTTTGTTATTAATATACTAGAGTCGGCTACACGCGAACGAATTCACGCTTAGGAAATTTCCATGAAAATTTCAAATGATCGCTAGATATAATTATCAGTATATATGTTAATCGAAAGTTCGCACAATTCTACACGGAAGTGAGAAAGATCTGTCAGCTTAGTTTTACAAAAATGCTATACTCAAATATATTTTAAAATTTCAGAAATTAGAAACAATAAAACAATTAATGACTACCTGTAAAAGTATGGGCACGGAGTATGTTTTTCAATTACATAATCGTAAAAGTGCATTTTATAATTTTTAAAGTCAAAATAATTTATATAAATTTAAAATTTTTAAGGCATAATAATTAAAATTTTATTATGAATAACATAAAAAACATTAAGACACTCTTATCTGATTTTTAAATTAATATTCGCTTTTTTTACGATTCTACAGAGCATTATTTATTTTAGTTTGCTCCTTAGATAATATCATTCAAAGATAAATTTCCATATTAAAATTATTAAAAAATAAATAAAAAAATACTCTAATGTGTAAATTCATCACGTTTTATATTATATATAGAATATATAAAATATAATCTAATCTGTATACATAAATATAAAATATATTTATAGTTTAAATATGAATTTAAACAAAACTATGCATAAAATCGTTTAATATATTCAAATTTGTATGGTTAATATAGTGCTATGGTATTAGAAAAAGTACAGTTATGATTACATAATAAACTTTTGCAAAAATCCTATCAAAAGTGATTGATAGAAGTTGCAAAGCAGTAGGTTTTTCACATTTTGTGATGCCACTAAGTTTAAAAGCAAATTTTTCGATCGCAATGAGTCTAGAGAATTGCAGGCCGAATAGAAAAAGTTATGGCTTAAAATACATTCATAAATCTTGATCTGGTCAAATTTGATGAAATTAAACTACCATTAAATACATCTACACGAAGACATAATATGGTAGATGTAGTTATTCCATCAATTCGCCTTACCGAAGCACGACGAAAGTGGTACACATCAAAAGGGGGGACTAAAACACGCACAAGTCCCTAGTAAATCAAGGGTCAAAGATCAAACGTTTACGAGATATAGACTCGCAAAGTTCCGTTTATTGCAAATGGCGCGTGGTTTGGCGTTGTGCCTGGCGTCGCTGCGATCTGCTACGCGACGCGTCCGTTCCCGTGCTCCACTATCTATGCCGCCTAGATGCTTCTATATCTCGTAAACGTTTGAGTTCCCGTGCTCCACTATCTATGCCGCCTAGATGCTTCTATATCTCGTAAACGTTTGACTTTTGACCCTTGGTTCACTAGGGATTTTTTGCATGTTTCGGCCCCCCTTTGATGTGTATCACTTTCGCCGTGCTTCGTGGCGACAATTGTACCGTAGCTTAGATATTAATGTTGGTAGAATTTGCTAAGTTAAAATAAGTAAGTTATGTAAAAGTATGTTAAAATAAGTACATTTATGAAAATTTATGGTCAACTATTACACTAGTATAATACACTCTATAAAATATCACAACGATTGTTTAAGATACAATTAAAAATTTTTGTCAATAGACGAACATCCGAAAAGAATTATAAAATGTGTTTCCTTAATATTTTAGCCTTCGTTGTTTAGCCCAAAATTGGCTAAAACAACGAAGGCTTAAACCATGATTTTAACGATACTCTATGCAGAAATAGTTAAATATATGCAAATTTCTAATACTAGAGAATAGCATTATTCACAGACTGAAGAAAAACTTATCTGGACAAAAATGATCGCATTAATATCTCACTTATTCCGATAGACAATACTGTTAGTTTATATATACAGTATATACACTGACGGAAAAAAAAATCCCAACACCAAGAAAGACT
>AYEL01024390.1:0-25614 GCA_000484575.1 Olivierus martensii
AATATAACTTACTCCATATTTCAGCTGTATTTCAAGAATTTTTTTTCAGTGTACCCTTCTTACGTTATGGAAGTTATTTTGGTATTGTAAGGGAACTTTTTTTTGTCGCTTTGATATAAATATCATATTTTTTGCATAAACTCAAGCCTTATTCTTTTGCTGCTATTTGGTTCAATTCAAATCAGAATTGATAACACATATCTTAAGTCGTTCTAACGCAATTTGAAATATCTGATCCTTAATAAATGTTGTGCTCCGGAAAGAACGAAATTCGCTCTGATACGGTGAAAGGTAAATGAGTGATTAGATATTGTGGTGGTCCCATTTCGGATAGAATCGGCCATAATTTTGACCATCTTTCACAATCAAAATCTGTTTTTTTTTTTTTTTTTTTGGGAACTTTTTTGTCGCTCTGATATAAATATATTTTTTGCATAAACTCAAGCCTTATTCTTTTGCTGCTATTTGGTTGAATTCAAGTCGGAATTGATAACACATATATCTTAAGTCGTTCTAACGCAATTTGAAATATCTGATCCTTAATAAATGTTGTGCTCCGGAAAGAACGAAATCCGCTCTGATACGGTGAAAGGTAATGAGTGATTAGATATTATAGTGGTCCCATTTCGGATAGAATCGACCATAATTTTGGCCATCTCACACAATCAAAAACTTATCTGTTTTTTTTTTTTTTGACAACAGCAATGTGTTTTTCCATTATATTCTCTACACTTTTCTATGATTTGTCGTATATTTAGAATACGCTCTTTTGTGCCTTTTCGAAACATAAAGCAGACCTTGTGGAATTTGACGCAACAGATAAGTTTTTAGATTTTTCTAGAATAATTTGTAGGATTACTTTTCTAGCATGAGAAATAAGTGAAATTGTTCTATAATTTTTGCATCAAACTTTAGCTTCTTTCCTGTAGAAAGAAAATAAACTGAACTAGTCCAGTTGGAGTGCATTTACAGCTGCTCCAAATCTTATTGCAGATTGTAGCATTACTCTTTATCTGGTTTGACGGAACAGATAAGTTTTTAGATTCTTCTAGAATAATTTGTAGGATTACTTTTCTAGCATGAGAAATAAGTGAAATTGTTCTATAATTTTTGCATCAAACTTTAGCTTCTTTCTTGTGGAAAAAAAATAAACTGAACTAGTCCAGTCGGAGTGCATTTACAGCTGCTCCAAATCTTATTGCAGATTGTAGCATTACTCTTTATCTGGTTCCCTTATCATCAAGTGATATGGTCATTTCAATACCAATATTACCTTTTCCTGGCGTTTTATTTAATTTTACTTTAGAAAGAGCGAAATCTACTTCTTCTAACGCAAGGTCAGGTTCTAAATCGAATGTTGGAGCTTCATTGTGATGAGTGTCCACACATCATTTTTAAAATGTTTTTCGCAGTACTGTATTTCATCCAACGTTATTTAATATCTTTGCAGTCAGTTAGCAATTGTCAATTTTCATCTCTAATTATTGTGTATTCAGGTGAGAATTTTCTTGCGATTTGTTTGTTTTAGGAAAAAATCTTTGGTTTCGTTTGAATTGCAATGAAATTTCTACTTCTGTGAAAATTTCGCTTATACACTGGTTTTATTTATCTCTTCGACATTTTTTTATAATTGCTTATTTTTCTTTGATTGTTTCTGGTTGTTCAAGTCCTGTATTTTTTATATATTTTCTGTATTTATATTGCATTCCATGTATTCTTTAAGTTAACTTATGCTTCAGGATATTGATGATCACTGACACAATTTTTTTAATTGGTTTTCTCCATCTTGTATTTATCATGATGAAATCTATCTGATTGTGACCAATGCTACCAGTATAGAGTTTTATAGGACGATGTTGAAATCCACAGCTGCAGATGAAAAGATTATTACCAATAGAAAAGTGGATTAAGTCTTCGCCTCTTTCGATTCTGGAGCGTAATCCAAACTTATCCACTACATTGGCCAGTTTAGTATTCCTACTGGTATCTCAGATTTTAGCATTAATAATTTTATTATTGACAGCCTCGTAGCCAGTGACTACGTTATTTGTGCTCTGGTTAACTATAATGGCTACTACATTTCTTGATGTATTCCCATTTCCGAAATAGATAACATTTTCAGTTCTACTTTTGAAATAGCCTTGTACTTTCCAATGGGTCACTGAGATCCCACAATTGTAGTTTTGGAATTTTTCTTTCTCCACAATGGATAACTTTCCAACGTTCAGCTGTCCACTAACATTCCATATGCCAAGTCTAATGATGATTAGCTTCTTTGTTCTTCCAGTAATAGAAATTCCATGTAACGTGTGGTTGCCTCCATTCCAATGGCCGATACCCCATTTCACTTTCTCAGGCCTGGAATTTGACGAATGTCAGTTTCCAAATGGATCGTATAGCATATTATAATCGTAATCTTGTCTGTCTATGATTCTTGAGATTTCTTGGGATGTCTGAAGATCTTAATGCGATGATTTTGCCTTGCCTTCCTCACTAATAAATTAGATTAAGTAATTTATTCCATTTACAACCGAATGGAACATTCGAACATTGGAATTTTTCAGCAACCGAATGGAATATTCGAAAATCTGAATTTTGTTTTGAATTTCAAACATATTTATTTCCGAAATTATTCGACTTATAGAAATTTCTAAGATTAGAATATGGTATTAAAACTGATATAAAAGATTATTTTGAACAAAAAAAAGGAGATTGGAAATTTTAGTATAAGCAGCGATGAACTATGAAAATTTTAACAGAACTCGCTCGCACTTTATCTTATAAAAACAAATAATCAAATTCTAGTTAAATGTTTTACTTTTTACAAAAACAGAAAATACAGAATCTTATCATTGTTGAGAATGTTGAAATTATATTTCTATTCGTTCTTCTGTACCTACTCGTATATATAAATATAAGACTAAATACGATCACTATTCATCATTCTGTATCAGTTCATACAGTATATCTGATACTGAAAACTTTTTGGATTGTAAATTTTAGCCTAATGGGATTTCGGGAAGAATATTCTTGACAATAGTAAGAATTCTGCAAGTAGAAACAGGATGAACTACATTGCAAGTGATGTTTTGCTAATACGGTCATCAGGTAATAAGGTAATAAATTTGACAGATTCTGTACCTATTAAATCGTCCAACCAGTTAACTAATACAGAAAACATATGCTGATATGTGTAGGGTTGCCATCCGTCCCGATATATCGGGACCGATATAAATACGTAAAAGGGAAAAAAGACTTGCTGAAAAAGCTGAAATCTTCCGAAAAATATGGTGTACCAACTACTACTGCCGCAACAAGTTCCATGTAATTGTGTTCTAAATAAAAAGTAATTATATTAAATAAATTTTTTACTTCATTTCTACACCCCATCTGAGAGTATCCCGATGAGGTCCAGCTAGATATGGCAACCCTAGATATGGGCCATATGGCTCATGTCGTATTCTGGGACTTTAGCCAAAGCTTTTCCCCTGCTCCACCTTCGAGGGTACTTCTCACAAGAAAACTTTTTAAAATAAAAAAAATCTTTGAAATTTAAAAAATAAATTTAACTTATTCATATATTTTAATAGGATAGTAAACAACGGGACTTCATTCTATCGTCTTGATGTTAAACCATTTGATATCCAACAATCGATTTATTGAAAACCGACAGCATTTTCTCGCATTTGTTTAAACTTTAGGTTTTCTGCAACGCGTCTGACGAACTAATGTCTTGGATAAAAGTATGTCGATACGCAGATACTACTAAAAGTGCTATAGGATCGGACGCGAAAGACTACTTTCGCGTCCGATCCTATGCGACGCGTCTATCAATAATAAGTTGCGTTATACTACGCGTTAATGCCTATCGTTTATTTCATGCTGGATAAAGTAGATGTTAATATGTGAATAATAATAATATCTACCTCATCATATTTTCATATATATTGTATGGTAATATGATCATATACTATCATTATTTAATATGCGCGCGCGGCGCCGCGGAAACGCCAGGCAGTCAAAAGTGAATGATCCTTTGACTGCCAATGAAGAATCTTATCATTGTTGAGGATGTTGAAATTATATTTCTATTCGTTCTTCTGTGCCTACTCGTATATATAAATATAAGACTAAATACGATCACTATTCATCATTCTGTATCAGTTCATACAGTATATCTGATTGAAAAGTTTTTTGATTGTAAATTTTAGCCTAAAGGGATTTCGAGAAGAATATTCTGACAATAGTAAGAATTCTGCAAGTAGAAACAGGATGAACTACATTGCAAGTGATGTTTTGCTAATACGGTCATCAGGTAATAAGGTAATAAATTTGACAGATTCTGTACCTATTAAATCGTCCAAGTAGTTAACTAATAAGAAAACATATGCTGATATGGGTAGGGTTGCCATCCGTGCCGATATATCGGGACCGATATAAATACGTAAAAGGGAAAAAAGACTTGCTGAAAAAGCTGAAATCTTCCGAAAAATATGGTGTACCAATTACTACTGCCGCAACAAGTTCCATGTAATTGTGTTCTAAATAAAAAGTAATTATATTAAATAAATTTTTTACTTCATTTCTACACCCCCATCTGAGAGTGTCCCGATGAGGTCCCAGCTAGATATGGCAAACCTAGATATGGGCCATATGCCGGGTCCAAACCCTTCCTGAAAAACTAGAGATGTGGGATCCGGATTTGAATCTGGAACCTATTGGGTGGTAAGCTACAGCTTTGGCACACAGCCATCCGGCCGCCAAACATATATTGGGCATATATATGATAAATATTACCGTATTACTTGGAATTTAAGCCGCACTTTTTATTCAAATTTTTAAGACAAAATTTGGGTGCGGCTTAAATTCAAAGCGAATATTTTAACATGTTATTTTTCCAGATCTCCAACTCCCTCGGGTTTTTGCTTTATGTTCTACACACAGTATTACGACCATTGATAACAGTTTATTCGGTGGTCCTCCCGTTTGTACTTTTCTGATTTAATCCAGTTGCTGTTTGATAGCAGCTGTGCAAAATCGCATCGTATCTGGCAATATTTAATTATAAGAAAAATCACGAATTACTATAATACTGTTTATCACCGCTAATGGAAGCAAATTGCTACCTTTCATAATTTTAAACGCCATATGCCGGGCCCAAACCCTTCCTGAAAAACTAGAGATGTGGGACCCGGATTTGATCCTGGAACCTATTGGGTGGTAAGCTACAGCTTTGCCATATAGCTATCCGGCCGCCAAACATATATTGGGCATATATATATGATAAATATTACCGTATTACTTGGAATTTAAGCCGCACTTTTTATTCAAATTTCATAGCTATCCGGCCGCCAAACATATATTGGGCATATATATGATAAATATTACCGTATTGGAATTTAAGCCGCACTTTTTATTCAAATTTTTAAGGCAAAATTTGGGTGCGGTTTAAATTCAAAGCGAATATTTTAACATGTTATTTCTCCAGATCTCCAACTCCCTCGGGTTTTCGCTTTATTTTCTACGCACAGTATTACGACCATTGATAACAGTTTATTCGGTGGTCCTTCCGTTCGTACTTTTCTGATTTAATCCAGTTGCTGTTTGATAGCAGCTGTGCAAAATCGCATCGTATCTGGCAATATTTAATTATAAGAAAAATCACGAATTACTATAATACTGTTTATCACCGCTAATGGAAGCAAATTGCTATCTTTCATAATTTTAAACAAAAATCTGTATCCAAGGAAAATTTTTTCCTAAGGGTGTTATAATTCGAGCATAAAAGAATGCATGGATGATAACAGAATTGATGAAAGATTGATTAAAACATGTTTGGGAGAAGAGATCTGCCGCTAGTTTTAATAAAAACAAATGTGATTATATATAAAGAAGATTCTCAATAAATTAGGTAGCTTATTAGGTATATCAGTACCTATTTAAGTAAATAAAAATGTTTCTTACTTTTCAATACTTATAATAATTCGTTTTTATTTTTTTCCAATTTTCCAACTTTGAAATCCTACTGTGGCTTTTTTTCCCGATTTTTCAATTTTAAAATCCTACTGCGGCTTAATTGGAGGCAGCGGCCGGATTTGCCGCGTGGAAACGCTTCGGCTTTCCACTATGGAAACCCGGGTTCAAGTCTCGGGTCCCACCCCTTGAAAATGTTTATCATGGGGTCCGGGCCCGGCCCGTCGATCCCCGTCCTCCACAATCCGGCTGACCCCTCCGGGGAAATTATTCTATTTATTAAACATATGACACTTTTAAAATATATAACATTCATCTCATGAAATGTGGCGTCATCTTTTGACCAAAAAATATCATTTTTATTTTTTCCAATTTTAAAATCCTTTCTTCGTGAATGGAATGTGACGTCATCTTTTGACCAAAAAATAGCATTTTTATTTTTTCCAATTTTAAAATCATACTGCAATTTAAATTCGAAGTAATACGGCATTTACTAGTGAAACATATATAATTTGATAAATTAATAAAAAGTACATAAACATTCGATTATCAAAAATAAATGCTTATTTAATTAGCATTATTTTTTAATAAGTATATTATTTTGGAAAGGAAATAAATATTAATTAGGAATAAAATAATTTTATTAAAAAAATTTTTCTAAATACGTTTTAATACATTTTTAAAATTTAGCAAATCTACACTTGTACCTTTAAAAATATTAATTTTTAAAATGACTTTGTCGTTAATTTGTAGGAATCAGTTTTATTACACACCATAAAGCCTTTTGAACAATATTTGTTCGTCGGCCATATTTAAATTCTACATTCGAAGAACGCATAAGACGGCAGATGATTACAATACTATTATGCTATTATTACACATATCTTCCGGCATCTCTGGGAAATCGGAAGAATGATATTTCTGATGTTTTCTTCTTATAATTGCTGCAAAAAGAAGCAGCACAACAGCAGTGACCACCGGACGCCATATTTTCACAAACACTAATGCCATCTAGTGGTTGCAGGAAACGGAGTTTTAAAAATCGGCGAAGATTCGTATCCATTTTACCTAATCCTTGGTATTTCTTCGTGAATGGAATGTGGCGTCATCTTTTGACCAAAAAATATCATTTTTATTTTTTCCAATTTTAAAATCATACTGCGGTTTAAATTCGAAGTAATACGGTATTTACTAGTGAAATATATATAATTTGATAAATTAATAAAAAGTACATAAACATTCGATTATCAAAAATAAATGCTTATTTTAATGTTTGAACATAATCTCGCTTGATAATATTACCGATTTTGTCGCCTCCTATCGGCAATCAATAGATCTAATAATCCCGCTCTTTTCTGTAACCGCCATTTTTTGAGCATTCGAGTAGTGATGGGTTGCGAATGGAGTCGCGAGTGTTCGACTCCAGAAGTCTGAGAGTCGAAGGAGTCGATAGCAGAATTATTTAAATTATATTAATAATGAAACTCTTCTGCTGAAAATAATTACCTTTTCTGGGAGAAGGATGAATTCTGTGTCACTCCGTGTCCAGTCAGAATCATACTTGACATTTGACTCGAGCAAAAAATCGTTTTGAAAGTTTAAAACACATTGCAAAATTGATCCAAATAAATGCGGTGTGTTTATTTTCAGAAATTCTTCATATAACTAACTTACTATACATTTTAATTGCATTTGAAGAAAATTTTCCTACTGTACCTGTTTTAATTTTGAAATTTTCGAAGATTTCTTGGTAGCAAAAGAACTACTCCAATAGTAAAGTGGACTATAATTATAATAGCGTATTTTTAAAAGAAGTTCATAACCCATATTATATGTACCCCTCAAAGATATAAGCATGCGCGGTATGTAGTTATAGTATCCTGTCTTTTTATTTTTGTGTACTATAATTTAAAATTTTTATTTCATTCAGTTCTCGGTATTTCTTCTAGTGGCCATAATAACGTTCTGTTATGATGTGATTTGTAAGCTGTTAGAAGTTCGAAATTGTTTTTACATCATCTTTTGACCAAAAAAATAGCATTTTTATTTTTTCCAATTTTAAAATCATACTGCGGTTTAAATTCGAAGTAATACGCTATTTACTAGTGAAATATATATAATTTGATAAATTAATAAAAAGTACATAAACATTCGATTATCAAAAATAAATGCTTATTTTAATGTTTGAACATAATCTCGTCTGATAATATTACCGATTTTGTCGCTTCCTATCGGCAAACAAATAGATCTAATAATTCCCGCTCTTTTCTGTAAACGCCATTTTTTGAGCATTCGAGTCGTCTGGTTGTATTGCTCCTTAAGGACATAATGTAATAAAATATTTCAACCATAAAAATTTAATTTAAATTTGTATATGTCGGATTGATGTTTAGTTATATTAGAATCAGTTAAATTCTTTCATAGTTTTATGTAAAATATGCCTGGTATTATTGTGAACTGATATTAACCGCTATTAATAATTTTAAAGGTAAAAAAAAATTAATATTTTATATTTTTTAAACATTACAAAATTTTTTAAATTATTTATTACCTATAGTTATAATTATGGATGCTTTCTATTAGATAATATCGCAAGTAACGTATAAACGTTTAAAATGAGTTAATATAATTGAATTTGTATCATTAATACGGATATAGGATAATTAGAAAGTTTTTCTTAAATTAAAAATATATCTTAAAGTCGGAATAAAGTAAAAGTCTTTTTCCATTTCAGTCAATTATGGAAATAAAGGGGAAAAGAAAAGTTATTACTTATTGATGGAGCTGATTTTATATTGCAAGTTATGCCTAATATATGCAAATGCATACTAGAAAACTTAAACAATTGTGAGTTTGGATTATGCAAATAAATCTGCACTTTCTGGAAAGAATTTATTAAAGAAGGTATGGCAATTAGATTAACAGTTGTTAACCATGTAACATTTTTGCTGTTCGGTTAAATTTTCATAAAAACAGAAATCTTAAAATTTAATTTTTTGAATAGAAATTTCCAGAATAAGATTTGTGTGAAGCATTATTTGGACCACAGATTTTACTCCCATTCATAAAGCAAAATATTGTTAATATACAATTAATGCTAAAAATTGAGTGAAACATCAAGCATTAAATTTAAACTGACGACTAATTATAGCAGTTAGTAATCTTATACTCACACACAAATTTATATGAAATTGTTTCTATTTAATATTTATTATAGAATTATTTTTGTTTTTATTTTATAATTAGATGCAGGTTATTCATTAAAATCCAAACAAAATATTGTTAATATACAATTAATGCTAAAAAGTGAGTGAAACATCAAGCACTAAATTTAAACTGACGACTAATTATAGCAGTAAGTAATCTTATACTCACATATAAATTTATATGAAATTGTTTCTATTTAATATTATAGAATTATTTTTGTTTTTATTTTATAATTAGATGCAGGTTATTCATTAAAATCCTTAGAAACTATACCTTCCAGCAAAATAGCAATTGTGTTCCTTCCAAAGAAATCTTGTTTTATTGATGATAATATTTTTAACAACTTTAGAAAACGTTGAAAGATTTTGAATATAATAATTGTACCAGAAGATTGAAAGATTTTAGCGAAAGAAATCTTCAGTTTTATTGATGATAATATTTTTAACAACTCTAGAAAACGTTGAAAGATTTTGAATATAATAATTGTACCAGAAGATTGAAAGATTTCAGTTATAATAACTGTACCAGAGGAAGAACAGAAATGCAATCTGTTGTTGATCAGTAAATGTAATGGTTCCTGAATTATTGATATAATCTATGATCTGTGCATCTCTTTTATTTATTCTAAAAATCTAATAGCAGTTAGTTATAATAACTATACCAGAGGAAGAACAGAAATGCAATCTGTTGTTGATCAATGAATGTAACGGTTCCTGATTTACAGTCAGCATAAAGCTGTGTCAAAAACTAGGCTTAACGAACATAAACGTCGATAGAGGCCGCAACGTTCGATACTGCTCTGGCAAATCTTTTTATGAATATAATATCACAATCCACTGCTTCCAAGCAAAGATTATTAAACCGATAAATAATCCTAATATCAACAGACCCGGTCGGGTCTCTCGCTAATTTCAGCGAGAGAGACAAACAGCGTGTGTCTATACAGGAATGGTGATAGTTCCGCGTCACCTATATTTTTATTTATGTTTTTTATACGGTAAACTTGAACTTTAAAATTAAACTTTCATATTATTCAAAATAACATTTTTCTTATCTTTCACAGTAAAAGTCGGGTTTACGTGTGGGCGAGAATCTGGCAACGCGAAGCGCGGCGTCGCGACAAGTCGCGCCGCGGTCAGATAGTTTTAGTCGCGCCACGTAGTTCTGTCGTGGGCGGCCAATCTTCAATTCTCTAATGTATAGTTTTTTGGAGTGAATCTTTAACATACGGAATCTGTCGATTCGTATTTTATACATTAGTCGGTTGGCAACGAATTTTCAATTCTGTAATGTATACAGATGGCACCACGCTTCTCGTTGGTAGATTCTCGCCCACACGTAAGCCCGACTTTTACCTCTTTCACGATAGTGTAAAACATACGCGCTTACTTGCGTAATAAAAGAGTAATCATTATTTTCTTTTACGGATTTGAAAGATTACGAGTCAGTGTACTTAGCTAACAATATAAGTTGCCAACTGCCTGAGTTTCATTATCTTGATATTTGCATCAACTTTATTTTTTTCACATATTATTGCTTTTCATAGTTATATTAAAAATAAAACGATTTGATTTTGTTATATGTAAAATAAAGTAACTCTAATAATTATGGTAATTATAAACAAACGGCAGCAGTTACCAAAGCGCCACCTAGTAAATATTTATCTATGAAATAAAAATATAGCGTGTCTCTATACAGGAATGGTGATAGTTCCGCGTCACCTATATTTTTATTTATGTTTTTTATACTCACAACTGCCAGAAATGTTACTTAAGTTATAGTTTTAATGTGGAAGAAGCAGTTAATCAAAACACAGGAATTTAGTAATTGGCAGTTAGATATAAATAATATTAGATATTTGTTTAAGTTGAAGTCTGATTCTTCCTAAGCTACATTCGAGTAGTGATGGGTTGCGAATGGAGTCGTGAGTGTTCGACTCCAGAAGCCTGAGAGTCGATTCCCATACGCTGGTTTCGCCATCTATTGGCAATGATAGTCAATATTTTTTGAAAAAATTAGTTTATTTGTATAATTAACTAAAAAAAAACACGGAAAGCGATCTATTCCTTGCAAAGTATATAGAAATTGACAAAACTTCCTTTTCCTATAGTAAATATGGAATATTCGACAAGTTTTTTAGCTATTTTATTACCCACTAGTAAATCGGTATTTCTTCTAGTGACCATAATAACGTTCTGTTATGATGTGATTTGTAAGCTGTTAGAAGTTCGAAATTGTTTTCGAATATTTATAACCGGAAGAGAGCATAAATGTACCGAAAACGGTACGTTTATGCTATCTTCAGGTTATTAATATTTCGAAAACAATTAAATTTTATTAAATAAAAGTAGATCTTTTATGAGTTTTCACAACTGCCAGAAATGTTACTTAGTTATAGTTTTAATGTTGAAGAAGCAGTTAATCAAAACACAGGAATTTAGTAATTGTCAGTTAGATATAAATAATATTAGATATTTGTTTAAGTTGAAGTCTGATTCTTCCTAAGCAGTAATTGCATTAGTTTGGTTCAATGAATGTCAGAATTGATGTTAGACTTATATTTTAAATCGTTGCTTACTAATTAAAAATGTGTCAACATTTAAAAAGGATCATATATCAAGTTACAATTGGACAATTTCAAACACATATCTTCAGAATTTGTGTTTGATTATATTCTATATAAACAACAAATGTTTTCTTTCATTTGAAAGTAGAACATAGAAAGTTTCTCTTAAATTTAAAATATCTCGCTAAACCGAAATAAAATAAGTCTTCTTCCATTTCAGACTTTACTTCAATAATAGAAATAAAGAAAAAGAAATGATGATGAAAATAAGGCTGACAAACTGGAAAAACTAATGAAGAAATATGGATTTTTGTGGAACAGTTAAATAGCAAATTTCACTATCCGTTTGTCATGATTTATGCTATTTTGACTTACTCTACAAATTTAAAAAAAGGATAAGAAATATTTTTTTTTATCTTTCTCGGATTTTAATAGGAAAACATAACGAAAGGATTTAAAACATAGGTTGCCAGAAGTATAGCAGGATATTCTTTGTGTTTTTCAACATAATACAATATAAGAAAAATTCTTTAACTATAAAAAATTTCATTTAAATTTGTATATGATGTGCTGTTGTTACATTATATAGGATCAGTTCAATTCTTACATGCTTTGATGGGATATCATTCTGCCTGGTAATAATGCGAATTGATATTAATCGTTATAAATAATTTTAAAGATAAAGATTTGTAATGTTTAAAATAATAAAAATAAATAATTTAAAATCTAGTGTCTGTTAATATATTATACATAATATCGCAAGTTACGTATTAATGTTTAAAACTAAGTTAACATTATAATTAAATTTGCATCACGAATGCGATTATTTTATTTACATAATTAGAAATTTTCTCTTACGTGACGTACGAGATATTTACGTTGCACGTGTTTATAATAGGGAAAGTTGGGGCAAACCTGGTACCCTTCACAACTAGTTTCTTTGCTAAAATTTTTAAAAGTTTTTGAGCTGAAATATTTCGATTTTATGATTAACATATAACCATTCTGTAGTGCCATATACATAATCATAAGTATATCTCTGTATTCATTAACTTTTAAGAAATATTTTAACACAATATTTTATCGCAACATTGAATGCAAATATGTCATTTTTATTAAAACGCGTCGTCGTAGGTCAAAACCGGGTAGTACCCATTCTGAGTACCCGGTATACTCGGAAAGAAAAATAGATAAGAAGGTATCTAAATGAAAACTTTTAAAGTTACAAAATTCAATGGCACCAAAGGGGAAAAGGAAGCAAAGAACATCAAGTGAAAAAAAAATAAAAAATATTGAAAATATAGAATCATCCTCAGAGGAGGAAGAAAACATTGAAGCTTGAATATTTTGTAACGAATTATATGCACATTCTAAATCAAAGGAAGTTTAGATCCAGTGTGAGTGGTGAACTTATGAGGCTCATTCAAGTAGAGAAGAGGACTTTTATTGCTAAAATAAGAAAAAATGTTTTTTTTTTTAATTTTTGTATAAAATATTTTGAAAATATAGTTGTTACACGTAAAAACTGTATTTTCAAAACTCATAGTTCGTGATAGAATAATACCTATTCAAGCCTAATAACAAAATTTTGAGAACTGTTCTGTTCAAATTTAAAAAATATATATAAATTCAAAGTACCCGGTTTTGACCTACCTTCCTCTAATATAAAAATATGTATCCTGTTCAATGTAAATCTTCCATTCTTATAAACATAAGGACGTTCAGTAATCAAATTTAATTATTAATGTAGTGTACCATTAACGTTGCTACTATATTTCAAAAAGTAAATATTGTATATTTATATAGTAAATTATAAATATTCTGTTTAAACATCGCTTCGAATACTGTACTTCAAATCGATTAATAATGCATTTTATTTTGATTTTAATAAGCCTAAAGTATAACTAACGGATTGAAAGAGATTATAAACTTACCATGTATAGTAGAATTTCTAACAAGATAAATTATTTCTAATTGATTTTTTTGAAGTTTATAATTGTGTTTTTATTGACCGCAATTAATGAAGATTGATATACTCAAACGTTAAAAAGTCAAACCGTACTGGTGAGATACTTTAGATCAGGGATTCCCAACCTTTTTCTTGGATCGACCCCTTTTAAAAGAATGGTTTTCTTCATTGACTCCTTTAAATTTTTCTCTATAATATATATCATACAACATAATCATAATACAAATTGCACATAACTTAAAGATAACAATTAAACTAAGAATATGAACAAAACTTTTGAAAAAAAAATGGTTTATTAGATTTATGTTTTATTATTTATTGTACTATTATCATTTTTAATTTTACAAATATAAACAAGTTTTCAGAAACAAAATCACAAATTCTAATTGCACAAAAGTTTGATATTAATTAATGTGATGGCTGCGCTTGATGTATTGATGCAATTTTTAATATTTGGCATAATTCTTAAATCACCTCGTTGAAAAATATTGACTTGACTAAAACCTGCTTCCATCAGGTAAGAAGAGGGAAAAGCCAATAATGCTGGTTCGGTAGCTACTATTATTTGGAGATATTTCTCTCGGATGACTTTTAATTTCCAAAACTTAGCATATCCATGTGTTCAAATAAAACTTGTGCTTGAACATCCTCCTTCAATGCAATCAACTCTTCTTGTAACATAATATCAAAATCAGATATATTACAGTGCAGCGGTTCTATGATCCATGCTGGCACCTTCAAATCTTCAGTATCTTGGAAACGAACATTAAAATCTTCTTTTAAATTTTGCAAGTGGCTTGTATATAATAATATATCTTCTGAGGAAACATCTCCTTTTCAATAACGGACAATCGTAAATTAAAAATTAATATATTTTAAAAAAATATTATTAGTTTTTAAAATATATTAAATAATTTCTTCGTGAATGGAATGTGGCGTCATCTTTTGACCAAAAAATATCATTTTTATTTTTTCCAATTTTAAAATCCTTTCTGATTGTCTTGAAAAATGAAAAAAATAAAAATAGTGCACTTAAAAAACTAGTGAAATCCAATGAAGCTTATTTCATTTTATCCTTTACAATTCACAATTCTCATACACAGCTATTAGAAATTTTAAATTTCCTTTCATGTGCATCTACCACTATTAGAAATTTTAAATGACCTTTCATGTGCATACTAATATGAAGACAAATTAGCAGCAAATTTTCAGGGTTTTATTATGGAATACCCTGAAAATCTGCTGCTAATTTGTCTTCATATTAGTATGCACATGAAAGGAAATTTATAATATCTAATAGTTGTGTAGGAGAATGTGAATTGTAAAGGATAAAATGAAATAAGTTTCATTGGATTTCACTAGTTTTTTTGTGCACTATTTTTAGAAAATGTTATTAATGAATATTTTTGAGGGATGAAAGAAATTAGCTTTTTTTCATACATGGAATGTTTTTTTGGAGATTTAAATATTGCGGAATGCTTAGTTACCTGTACTTGAATATAAGAAACGCGATAAACGACAACCAGCCGTCAACAGTACCGCCATTCATACATTGGAATGTTTTTTTGGAGATTTAAATATTGCGGAATCCTTAGTTATACCTGTACTTGAATATAAGAAACGCGATAAACGACAACCAGCCGTCAACAGTACCGCCACAGTGGCTGATTTAAGAATTAATTTTGTAGTGCCTAGTTTAATTTTTTATTATTATTTATGTTTATTCGACTTTGTTTATTTTTTTTTAGCCTTGGAAAATGAGTTTCCCCATAGAACTAATGATGAACTTCAGTTTTATTGTTTAGTGCTTCTACCTTATGTTTTTAAATAGAAAATGATAGGATTCTTTCTCCAGCTGAAGCTTTGAATTAGTTCACATCTTTCCATCTGTAACTGTTATTGTACAACAGACAATTCTCAAGATTTTCCGGATGTATAACTTCTCAAGATTTAATGTTCTGAACATCTTTCCATCTGTTTAAAAATGTTTCAATTATTAACGGAATTCTTGTGCCGAAGCTATTATTGGATCACATCTTGCCCTATGTAAATTTACGTTGTTGTATTTTTTGTTAATGCAGTTACGGACGCTCTTGGATCTTTGCGGTGTTGGTTGCTAACTCCTCTCTCTTCCTCTAGTAGCTTAGCCCACTCCTATGTTTAGGATTCTTTCTGCTTTACTTGTTCTCTTCCTTCCCTTTTCTCCTTTGGACTAAGCCTATGTGTACAGTTCCTACTATTTAATAATTTATGACATTTTGTTATTTATACGTTATTTGTAAGTTGCTGAGAATGGCTTAGTAAAGCTGAAAGTTCTTCAATTCTATTAAAGTTTATTTTCACTTTTGATGTGTGCTGTGTTATTCATGATTAAATAAGAAGAGGGTTGAAATTATGTAATACTAGATATTTGCATAAAATCAAGTCTGATTCTTCCGCGGCAATAATTGCATTGGTTTGGTTCAACTGAAGGCGGAATTGATAGAAATTTCTAAGATAAGAATATGCTATTAAAACTGATACAGGGTGTCCCACTCGAAAGAGGCCCCACAAACATTTGCTTAATTTACACTTAAATTACACTTACACTTAAAGGCTTTACATAAGAATCAGGAAATAAAATGAATATGTCATACCTTGTTCATGGGGAAATAAAGGTGAATCACAAAAGGTGCTGGAAGTGACCGCCCTCAACTTGTAAACACAGTTGAACACGACGCTGCAGATTCTCGAATGTTGCTGCCAGAACTCAGGTGTCACTGCCTGGATTTCACAGATGATGTTCTCTCGTAAATCTTCTAAGTTTTGAGGTTTGTTCCTGTATACCTTGCCTTTAGGTGACCCCAGCGGAAAAAGTCATCTTGGGGGCCACAGTCCTTTCGAAACACGCCCTCTTCGACAGAATAGCGATACATTGTCACTAAATACAAAACACAGCTCAAGCTCAAGCCACAGCGACGCTCGGTTGTTGCAGAGTACAGTGTTGCCACGTCAAACGTCACAAATTACACGGTTCAATTTCAGCGGAATTACTACACGTTTGTGGGGCCTCTTTCGAGTGGGACACCATGTATAAAAGATTACTTTGAACAAAAAAGGGGTTGGAAATTTTAGTATAGGCAGCGATGAACTATGAAAACTTTAAAAAAAGAGTTCGCTCGCATTTTATCTTATAAAAACAAAATATCAAATTCGAATTAAATGTTTTACTTTTACAAAAACAGAAAATTCAAATAATTGTACATGCACATTTTAAAATAAATAAAAAATCTTTGAAATTTAAAAAATAAATTTAACTTACTTATTGATACATTTTAATGGAAAACTAAAAATAGGACTTCATTCTATCGTAAACAATTTCATACCCAATAATAAATTTATTAAAAATAGACGGCATTTTCTAGCACCTGTTTAAATTTTACGTTATCTACAGTATAAATCGGTAACCGTACTTAAACGAAACCAGACCAGAGCTAATTCTCACCCTTCCAACCCTGCTTCAGAGGGCATTATCGCCAGATCATCATATTCGAGATATATATTCAGACATGCAAATACGAGGAAGAGAAAGTCTAACTAAAGGCAAACTATGATTATGACACGCAAGACGTGTTTTTCTTGGAATAAATAAACCAGCAAACAAAAAAAAATACTTAAACGAAACCAGACCAGAGCTAATTCTCACCCTTCCCACGTTTTAAAACTTTTGCGCCCAAAGTCCCTATTCGCCAACCCTGCTTCAGAGGGCATTATCGCCAGATCATAATATTCGAGATATATATTCAGACATGCAAATACGAGGAAGAGAAAGACTAACTAAAGGCAAAGTATGATTATGACACGCAAGACGTGTTTTTCTTAGAATAAATAAACCAGCAAACAAAAAGAACAAGGGGCTCGCAAATTAGAGATAAATTTAACAAAGGGCTCGCACAAGCACCCTAAAACTCACCATTGAATATAGGTAGCTCTCATATATGATAATTAGGTTACTGTAAAATATAAGTGGGAAACTATATTATATGAGACTAAAAATCAATAAAAAAATCGGAGTTATATCTAAATCTTAATAAAGTAGCAGATATAGTATATCCCTCGTGAGATATGGCGGCTTAACCTATCTAATCCTCTTTCTCTTCAGTACCAGATATAGTATATCCCTCGTGAGATATGGCGGCTTAACCTATCTAATCCTCTTTCTCTTTGTTAAACATAATTGTCTGTTGCAAAAGATCTTGACTTTCAGAACTTCTTCAACATTTAGATTTCATGCATCTTATGTTCTTTTTTAAAAAATTAACATTTTGTCTTTGCCGCTAGATTTTTTAATATTCGTGGTATGGAGCTAAACATTTTGAAGCTTCATTTTTTAACTTCGTACTTCTTTTAGTTGAACCGATCATAAAATACGAGGATTTCTATATAATCATTTTTTAGACTAGCAAGTTAACAGCAGGAATTAAACAAAAAAAAAAAGAATGGAAATAGTGGAAAATTACATCCAAACATAATATCGGAGTTTTAACTGCACAAAAGCTCAAAAAGCAAGTTCTAAACCGTGTTAGAACGAATAAACAACTGCAAGTTCTAAACCACGTTCTATAAATTTCGTTTTATGCATGAATCGATTCAATTTACTAACGCATATTGCAGAAATATCGTCTTAGACCAGTGTTTTCTGAGTAATTAATTACAGTTGCATTGCATGTTAATAAAGGCACCCACAGTTTTTAAAATATTTCAAACATAACTGAAAAGATTAAAAAATCATACATGTTTCTGTATTTATATATTTTTTATTGATAATTACAAATGCTTGAAATATTAATTTTATTTCATACTTAAAAACAAAAAATTGGGCGTAGCATAATGTTAAATAATTTTTCAGCCTCTTTGCAAAGACGGTCCAGGAAGGTAAAAGCATGGGTCAGATTTGCGCGCGTTTAAACGCTGTTCATGGAAAAATATATTTTAAAAATCACAAAAAAATTTAATTCTTAATCAGTTCAGCAGTTTTACAAAGGTAGTTATATATTTTTAACTTAATGTGCGCAGCGTAACGACCAAATCTAAACGCTAGAAATACAGGGTGTCCGAAAAGTATCTTTGCACTTTTAGAAAATCATTACAAAAAAACAAAGAAAGATATGCATTTAAGGTTTTCTTTATTCAATAAAGAAAGTATCAAAGTTTTTTTGACAATTCTTACAACATTTCAATATGTGCATCATTAGTTGCACGCAACACATCGAGTCAGCAAGAGATTTCAAGCAAGGTTCTGTGAAGCATTACAGTATCAACAGTCCCGATGGCCGCTGTAACTCAATTTTTCAACACTACATCATACACAGTTGATCTAGGTATTTGTAATTGACGGGCTATCAAACGAATCGATTTACGAGGACTATGATGAAAAGATTCATGAATTTGTTCAACATCATCGGAGCTTCTGCTAGGCTGACCAGATTTCACTTTTGATAAAACGCTACCTGTTGTCATAAATCTCTTATGCCATTCATAAATTGTCGGTCTTGAAGGCGGATTTCGATCATATGCAGTCCAAAATTTACGTTGTACAGTACCTGCGTTGCAGATTTTAATTCGATAAATCACACTACAAATTGCACCATTTCCTGCGGTGAAGCCACTTTGAGAAGAGACCTATATTCGGCGTCATCAAGGGTGCCATATAGTGTCCACTTCATTAAAAAATTTTTGATACTTTCTTTATTGAATTCAAAAAATTGTAAGTGCACATCCTTCTTTGTATCTTTTTAATAATTTTCTAAAAGTGTAAAGATACTTTTCGAACACCCTGTTTTAAAAATCAAAAGGTGTGATTTGAATCGGTTTGAAATTTTCGAATGCAGAGCTAATTATCTAGAATTAGGACTTAGATGGCTTTCTTGTTAGTTCCTAAAAGTGTAAAGATACTTTTCGGACACCCTGTATAAAAAACAAAAGGTGTGATTTGAATCGGTTTAAAATTTTCGAATGCAGAGCTAATTATCTAGAATTAGGACTTAGATGGCTTTCTTGTTAGGGAGAGATAATACAGATCCCGTTTGAGTCAGAGAAGCTGCGGTGTACGCAAGAAATAATAGATATAATAGCGCGTACAAAATTTATTTAATAATTAAAAGCAAGCTTTATAAAAACCCCCGAAGCATGAAGTTAATATCATCAAATATAGCTAAGAACCATCCAAATTAAACCAGCCTTTAAACAAAACAAACTGCATTAAAATCGGCTCATCCGTCTTTGAGCTGCGATGCCACAGACAGAGACTTCAAACTTATTACACCCTCTTTTGGGGGTGGGGATTAAAGCCTATTGAATTTGAGCGTCACTGACTAAAATTTACGAAAAAAAATTGTTGAAATACAATTTACCGCGAAAATCTTTGGAAAAAAGCAGTGTGTTTCCACCCAAAATTCGCCTTTATTTTGGGCACGGATTAAAATTTATGAAAGAATTTAAGAGTCACAGACTAATGGAACATATAGAAGAAACATTTTAAAAAGTGAATTCGTTTTATTTTAGAACATATTTTGAATCTTCCTACCTCGAGGGGGGTGTATTCCTGCCCCTTATCTACGCCCATGCTAGAAATCGTTGAGGATTTATAGCAAAAATTATTATTGAAATCGGTTTAACAATTCTCTAGAAAAGCTCGATTAAACATAAATACGTAAAAAGTGAAATCGGTTGAAAAAAATCATTGAGTGAATTTAAAATGTTAGGTGTATAACAAATAATACCCACCTACCTCTAAACTTTCCATATCCACTACACCTGTAACTAACTCTGACTCTTTTATATGTGAGTGGAAAAAACTTGTTCAATCCTATCTGAGGCGCAGGCGCATCCCATAATTTATGTATAAAAGCGAGAAGCATGTCTATTCCTGTAAAGCTTGTTAAATCCGGTGTGCAGTGTATCTTAAAATATAGGAATGCCTAGAAGCCAGTCTATTCCTGTTGTATTTCATTTTACTACTAATTGACTTTCTGGATTCAAAAAATCGAAATATATTTTTGTGTTTATTTTTTCGGCTCTAGTTTAGGCGGTTTTACAACTCCTAAATTTTGCCGTTATAGGTAATTGCCTATCTCGCCTACCGTAGATACGGCGCTGCCCCTCCGCATTTGTGAACAGCCTGTGGAAGAGTTTGTTTCGCCCCGCCACAGATTATTCTTCCAGAATGGAATGTTGCATCATCTGTTGATAAAAAAATGTTAACTGCTGTCGAAATCATTGTAACGATAATTCCTTCCCTGACTGATGTTGGTCGCTCATCACTCTCTCATCCTCTAGTGACTATCACAATTCTAACGACAGAGCCTTTAACCTATTCTTGAGCTTCCCTTATCCTTCTCACTTCTTTTCTTGGGAAATACCTCCGAGTTCAGCACACAATCCCCTAATAATAATAATAATAATAATAATAATAATTCCTTCCCGAATTACTTATTTCAACTAGTCTTCTACAAGCTGCTGTTTCTGTTTTTTTCAACTGCTCCAATTAATCTTCAGTGTATTTCTGTGTATTATTTTTTATTGTTGCGAGTTCTCTTGGAACTAGGGTGTGGTTGCTGCATCCTCTCATTTCCTCTAGTGACTTGCCACACTTCTTTTGACAGGACTATTATACTATCCTCTTCTTTCCCTCCCCTTCTCAATTCCTTTCATTCTTCAAGGGTTATATCTAGGAGTACCCCCTACTAATTCTTTCCATCAAACAAACCAACAACCATTATTATCATTTTGATATATTGATTCTATTGATGTATATACATAGATGGACTACTGAATTGCACCGAGTGAAGCAGTCTTATGATTGGGTAAACCAATGTTGCAACGTCGCAAAATAGATACTATAACAAAATTGATTTTGTTTCGATGGCCAATCGTATCCCATTTATGTTACTAAATATGATGACCAGATCCAAATAACTAATAAATAGGATGTAATACCTCTCTTAATCTTCAGTGGCTAGTATTGAGCAATCTATCCATGTACGAGGGGTGATCAAAAATTAAAGTTACAAAGCCTGCAGTGAAACGTATACATTTCATTTCATACCACCAATACAGCCAACTGATAGTACATACATTAGATTATTTTTCGACATGGTCTCCATATTAGTTTATCCAATCGTCGTTTCGTGGGATGAGTTTAAATATTCCCTTTGGTAAAAATCCTGTCCTTGTGTGTTCAGCCACGTAGTCGCGAAGGTGTCTCACTTCCACGTATGAAACGAATCTTTCGCCTCCTAGGTGCTCCTTCAACTGAGGAAAGAGGTGAAAGTCGCTTGGAGCGAGGTCCGGGCTGTAGGGAGGGTGTTCGATGATGTCCCAGCAAAACTGCTTCAACAGCGTGATGGTCTGCTGGCTGTATGAGGTCGCGCGTTGTCGTGAAGGATGATGACGCAGTTTAATTGCTTCTGTTTGTATTATTTTAATTAGGTTTAAGTTTGGCCAGAATATAAACTGACGTCACGATTCATCCCGTGACGTCATTACTAAGCCCACCGGCGTAAAGTGGCGATTTGCTTTTTTGCGTGACTGTACGTGAGTATTGTAAAATTCATAATCATTTCACAGTTTACTAACACAAATAATATTTGTAATGACACACAATAACTTTGATTTATTTTTTTATTGTTTTTTTTCGCAAAAATTCGGCATATTATACTAAAGTGTTGTTTTATTATTTAATATAAAAGGTGATATTTTGGCACTATCTGTCAAATGGAATATTTTATACAACCAAATGTATAAAATATTATTAGAAACCTAGAAATGAATAAGGGGATAAATTATGAATATTATCCCCTAAATTCATTTATAGGTATATATCAACTGATCACCCCTCATCCGAAGATTTTACACTGTTTACATCAAATTCTTACAAAAAATTTGAACAAAACAAATCGATAAATGTTTTAGCAATAAAGATAAGCTATTAAAACATATACAAACAAGTATAAAATGAATAATAATTAAATTTAATAATAAGGATTAACATACAAGTAAGTTCTGTGACACACTCTTCTTCGTAAATATTTTAAATCATCATAATGAATGAATCTATCGCAGACAAAACAATCTGCAGTCGACTCAATATTTACATATGTTATATATTCTTCTAATATTTCAACTGTCAACTGAGAAACAGATCCTTTCGGTAGAAATATGGGTTTTATCAGCTTCACTTCAGCAGAGGACGAACATGTAAGATATTGATAATTTATCAGATTCGTCCTTTCATTAATGAATCCATCCAAACGTACCTTAATATCTTTAAGAACCCATCGTCCTTTCATTAATGAATCCATCCAAACGTACCTTAATATCTTTAAGAACCCAGATTTTTATAGGTAAGCAAACTTTATCAACGAAACAATCTTCTCGAACGAAAATTTCGCAGGTAAATCTTTGATTTTCTTTCGATATAGGTCTCGAAATCGAATAGTTCAAGCTTTTTTATGTCTATATTCCCGTAATGTTTCATACTTTTCTTTATTTCTAAAGTCAAAACTGTCGCAAAATGAACTAGGAAGATTATCAGTTTTTCTTGTCGATAAGCAAACCAATATCAATCGCTTCTCTTTGTCGGTGAAGAGGTCATATTTAAAAACGTGATTTATCAATTCGTCCTCAGTCATTATCAGAAACCTTATCATGGGCAGAAAAGGTTGCATTCGTAATCGAATTCTGCTGCACAGCTCTTCTTTCGTGTATGTTTTCTTCTCTCGAAGAACCTGCATTTCCACCCATTTGTATACAGCTAAGAATAATTCGATTTCGGGCAAATTTTCATATATGGGACGTAACAGAAATCTTCTGATAGTCGTTTCTTTGCATCTTAAAAAATCCTCTGAAGAAATGATCTGCCGCCAATGGTTATCGAAGAACTTCCAGCAATGATACTGGATAACGATATCGTTTTGTTTACAGGCGAAATCGTGAATGGTACAAGCGTTTCCTGCTCTCATGTTCCCAACCAGATATTCTCTACACTTGTTTTCTAACTGTTGAATTCGATACATTTTGCTTAAGATGTATAAATCGCATCCATCTTTGATCGATGACCACGGTATTTGATTGTTATCAATATTTTCGATAAACCTTAGAAAACAAAAAGTATAATTTAATGTAAGCATAAGTGAATAAATTTAAATTAGTGGAAATTCATTTTAAATTTTTTATGTTAAATGTAGAAAATAAGGAAAAGTTGTGCATAATCTTACTGCAATATTTGATTCACTCGAGTTTCAGGAAGCAGCAGATGGAGAATTGGATGTGGAAGTGTAGCATCTTCTTCGACCATAGAATTCATGAAACGACTGTTTGACTGCAATTTAGACATGGAAACACGAAATTCATCTCCATCCAGAGATCGAACGAGTACTTGATCTGTCGTAGGAATCATCCCCGAATAATTAAATTAATTTTAAGATTTACTCGAAAGAAATTTTTGTTAAATTTCGTTATTGCTAATAATTTAGAAATGGTAAAGCATTATTACAGTTTATTATTGTTACATCGGTTTCCAATATTAAAATATAATTTACGCGTTAAGCATAAATTATTATCAAATCATCTGTACATTTAATGTAGCGCAGAATATTTGCTGTTCACTTACATAAAAATTGTAGAAAACGTTTATAGAAAAATTATAATTGTTGTGTTATATAGTTATGGAAATATTCAATAAGAAAGGAGTAGAAATCTTGAAATATCTCAACGTTCATGAAAATGGGAAAACATTTAAACTGCAGAAAATCATTAGGTTATTAAATGCATGTTCATCGAAAGGCACATCCATTTCCAGGTGTTCTTCCACTAAAACAGTAATAATTAGTTCTTGTAGTGGCTCAGACGGCTGCGTAGTAAAGCTGTACCTTATCACTTTGATGCATCCTGGTTTAAATCCGGGCCTCACACCTTTAATTTTTCATAGATTGCCGGACTCGATTCGTTGAACTCCATCTTCAGTCTTCCATTTCACTTCATCATGGATATTATCCAATCTGTGATGGTCTTTGCAAGTAGCCACCGCCAGATAATTTATGTCCCTTGTGAGATATGGTGCTTAACTATACTAACCTAATCTTTGCTTACTGCTTAGTTAAAGCCGTTAGTCCAGAAAATAAATGTAAATATGTCAGTTGAAAGGAAGTAAATGTAGCTCTGTTTTGCAGCAACGGTTAAATATAAATATTTCTCTCAGTTTTTGGTGGCTGTTGCCAAAACATCTCTATTTCGAAAAATATAATTTGTTGAAACATTTTATATAAAAATTATAAATAAGTGAAATACGATTTAAATTATTTTATTCATAGAGAAAAGTAAGGAGCCTTATATAATCCAACTGTATCCTATGATTAAATTGTTAATTATGTATGCGAATAAAGTAATTCTGTAACATATAACCCTTTAAAACTAGACAAACACCATCAAGTACACAAAGCGTCACGATGCAATAGGAAGCGTTGCCAAGTCGCGTCGGATTGCGTCGCTTCTTATTTACTATTGGGTAGTAAGAAGGCGAGCGATGCGTGTTGGTAACGGGACGCGTCGTGACGCTTTGTATACTTGATGGTGATTTAACGTTTGTTATACTTGATGGTGATTGATAAGCTTTAGAAGGTTAAAGCAGTATTTAAATGATTGTTGGCGATAATATATGTTTAAATACATGTTTATATTAACTACATTTTAGAGTAAGGTTTCAGAAACATAGAGAGGATAATTAAAACATTGTAATGTAGAAACATAGATAGTTAATTAAAAATATTACGTACTTTTGTAAATGAATATTTCACAGAAATATATAATTAGTACATAATTGCTTTTCATTATATACAGGATGATGAAAAACTTTGTCGTA
>AYEL01024399.1:0-10673 GCA_000484575.1 Olivierus martensii
TGTATCCTTTTCAGACGTTTACGTGTAAGCTTTGCCTCTTTTAGGTATCTGCATATACTTGCTTTGCTTCTGAATATCTGCTTTTCTTCTAATTTCTTTTGTATTCCTTCAAGTGTCAAGGAGTTATCAGACTGAACAATTTCGTTCAGATAAGCATATATGTGGTCTTTGCTTGTCCTATGCCTTCCTTTTGCCTTCACGAAATCTTCCCCTCTAATTTCGTCTATATTCCCATCGCATTTCTCGAATTTTTGTATATTTTTATACACAACACTTGCTGACGTTTAATTTTCTCGCAATTTCTTTCGGTTTCTCGTCATTCAAGTACAACGTTATAATAACTTTAATTTTCTCAAATGAGACTACTGATTTCCTTGCATATGTAACCGTCGCCTCAGAATCGACGCTTGAAACAAACGACATCGTTATCAATGATATGTTCAACACAGCTAATTCCTCGCCTTCATCGTGGAAAGCTGCCTCTTTTATACCTCACGTAGCTAATCGCACGTGTATGGAAATTTGGCTATTTAGCAAGAGGCTGTACATACTAGGTATCCGGAACGAGGTATATTACATTGCGTGTAACGTTTGCAATTTGTATTGGGAAAAGAGAAATGTGAGCACATTGTAGTGCAATGGACGTCTAGCAAATGTAAATTTGCCCTCCCTTTTCTGCAACGCGTTCTCGGAAAGGCGGAAGCGCTCCTCAGTTTCTCGCTACGATCGCGCGCTGTCGTGAAACAATTTGCTGCCGTTTTTGATATCTGTGACAGTATGCTTGGCGATGTTCAAAAATACGTCCATGATATTTTGCCTGTATACGTGGTATCGTATATTACAGCTGTCATTGTTAAAATAGAGTGCCATATTACGTATTATACAGGCTGAAAATGTAAAATTTACGTTTACAACGGGTCGTCGGAAAGATGGAAGCGGTTCTCCATTTCGGGCAACGGTCGCACGCATTTGTGAAACAATTTTCTTCTTTAATGAAATGTCTGTTCGCTTTTGTGACCCGAACCTTTTTCTTGCTGCAAACTTTCCGTAAATGAGAGGAAGGGAGTGTAAGCGGAATCCACTGTATATATATATATATTTTTTCCTTTGTTTATTACGGTCTTACATATGTAAATTTTTTTTTTCGTGTTATTAATATTCTTAATAAAAATAATTAATTCCACAAACTATGCGGAATCCACTGTATATATATATATATTTTTTTTTCCTTTGTTTATTACGGTCTTACATATGTTAATTTTTTTTTTCGTGTTATTAATATTCTTAATAAAAATAATTAATTCCACAAACTAAATTTGTTTTTTAATTGGATTTGGAACGTAATTCTCCTTTTTATATTGGCTCCAGGTCTCATGTAGATGGTTTCACACAACACTGTTTTTAAGAACCTAACTACTTGATATAATCGTCAAGATTTGAAGTGGCATCAAAAACCATAATAGGAAAATGCTAGTGGACTAATTTTTGACGTTTTGGAACGTAATTCTCTTTTTTATATTGGCTCCAGGTTTCACACAACACTGTTTTTAAGAACCTAACTACTTGATATAATCGGCAAGATTTGAAGTGGCATCAAAAACCATAATAGGAAAATGCTAGTGGACTAATTTTTGACTTTCAATTGAATGCGAATGTTATGTAGTTATATAAGTGCTGAACCTGAAGTGAACGAAATCACAAGTCAAAAATCGACTAAGGTAGTGGTTTCCAAATTGTCTGCGCCCCCTCTCTCTTCATATGAAAGTGAGGGACACACTAATTTTTGTCTAATTTTATAAATACTTTAGTATTAAATTAAAAGAAAAGCCATATTGTAATAGTTTTTATACAATAAACAATATGGTATAATAAAAGTGAGGGACACACTAATTTTTGTCTAATTTTATAAATACTTTGGCTTTTAATTTAATACTATATTGTAATAGTTTTTATACAATAAACAATATGGTATAAATTTTAATACAATTAAACATAAATTTAAAATATATAATCTTTGTTTAATACAACATATTTAATGCGATAGGTGGAATTGTTTTTCAACACAAATTTTCTCAAATCGTGTCATTGAAGATATCGCTAATCTCAATTCTTTAATCACCTAAACGAGATTGATATTGTCTTTAAAACATCTACAGCAGAGTTTCTGGGTACATGGATATGTATTGTATTTAAAAACTTTGCCGATTCCCCCGACATCAATTTGAATTTATTTTTGTCTCAGTGTTTTTGTTAATTCTTGCGTCCCCTTGCAATAGACCCCTTTAGTTTGGAAAACTGGAGAGCAGAGTTTCTGGGTACATGGATATGTATTGTATTTAAAAACTTTTTGCCGATTCCCCCGACATCAATTTGAATTTATTTTTGTCTGTGTTTTTGTTAATTCTTGCGTCCCCTTGCAATAGACCCCTTTAGTTTGGAAAACTGGACTAAGGAAGAATCTGCGTTTTAGTTTTTGGCAAGTTTGCCTGTCTATATAAAAAAAACAAAAACATCATTTATAACTCGCTTTTTAAAAATAGAATTTTTATTTTATTTTTATTTTTTCACTTCAGTATTGAACTCCTATTGTTAAGATATATAAATGTTCATGTATATCCAAGATTAATTTCCGTATTTAACAGCCAATAATCAAAATTAAATAAAAATAGCGTAAATATTAATCATCATCGTAAAAAGAACTTGCCTTTTATCTAATTTTTTAAGAAAAATTTATACAGAATTAGTTTGTTAGAATTTTTTTTTTTTTTCGATTTTGAAATATTGTTCTAGCAGCATCTTCATTAACATGAATCGAGATAAAGGATTCAGATATATTGAATACATATGTACAACTGTTCTATAATTTCATTATATTAAAATATTTTTATAAATTTTAATTCCCTTCCCCCCTTTTTTAGGATATTAAAGTGGATGTCGTGGCTGTAGTAAACGATACAACTGGAACACTCGTCAAAGGAACTTTAGTTGATCATAAGTGCGCTATCGGTATGGTTTTAGGTGAGAAATTTTTCAATTCAAAGTTCACCTAAAATAGGTTTGGATAAACAGTGATATATTTTTATTTTAGCCACGGGTTGTAATGCATGCTATTTAGAAAGAGTAGACAGAATTGAGAAGTGGAAAGGTGGTCATCCAGGTGTAGATGAAGTAATATAAACGACTATACTAAACTTTTATTTATTTTTATTTATTTTTTTTGACTAAAAATTTAATTTTCTTAATTTATAGGTGGTAATAGATATAGAATGGGGTGCTTTTGGCGATAACGGAGTTTTAGATTTTGTAAAAACTGAATATGATCGCGAAGTAGACAATCTATCTTTACTTGTAAATTCTTTTACGTAAGTAGCATCTTTATTTTTTAATTTTATTTTAAAGAATTGTTTTCATGTTTTTATTTTTGTAGGTTTGAAAAATTATATGCTGGAAAATTTTTAGGTGAGGTAGTGAGACAAATTATGTTAAAACTGATAAATAAGCATCTATTATTTAATGGTCATCTGACGAAAGAATTAGAAAAGCACAATAGCTTCACAACTACAGATGTTTCCTACATAGAAAGGTATGTGCTTTTATTGGCACTATTAATTTTTGAGAAATTCCAGTTTTGTTTTATAATGAATTTACATCTATCAAAAGTGAAATTCTAAATTTAACTTTTTAACTTATAGTGAAAATGGTGAAATCGAGGTCCATAAAATTTTTGAACGTTTAGGGTATGAAGAAATTTCGAAAGATGACGTGTTAATCATAAAATACGTTTGTGCTATTGCTAGTCTTAGAGGAGCTTGCATTGTCTCTATTTGTAAGGAAATCGTAAGAGTTTTAATGCTTTATATTCTTTTGTTAATTCTATCTTTTATACATGCATATAAACAGGTCTGTCTAGTTTATTGGAAAGGATGAATAAACCCGATGTTACCATTGCTATTGATGGCTCCCTTTACAAGCATCATCCAAAGTATCATCCATTGATGATTGAATTTATTGAGAAAATGGCTCCAGGCAAAAAAGTAATGTTTTTATTAACTAAAGTTCTTGCAATAAAGAAAATATATATTTTAAACTTTCTTTGCAGTTCAAATTGATTCTTGTCGAAGATGGTAGTGGAAAAGGAGCTGGTCTTGTAGCAGCTATTGCAGTCAGACTCAGAGAGAAAGCTGTTTCTCTGAAAAAATAATTTGTAATGACTTTAGAAGCCAATGGATTTAAATTTTGATTTCAGTTAACTTCTAAAACTTGTTCACTTTTTGAATAAATTTTGTAACTAGTTTTTTCCCCATTGGTCATGTTTTTTGATAAATTTTTCAATATTTTGAAAAAATGTGCTGTTTGAATTTTTCTGGATTTTGTTGATAAAATTAACCATTTTGAAAGAGAAAGTGAACCAAACATTAACCTAATTTTTGTAACTTAGAATAACTGCAAACCGCATAATGATAGTCACAGAAGTGATAAATCACATTGAGCAATAATCACGATTTATCTATATTAAATTAAGCTAAAATTTTGGATCCATAAAAACAATGAATTTTGCGGAGATGTCTTCGGTACTGATTATGACGTAATAGATGACTTCACAAATACAGCAATCGCCATATACGGCATAGGCCTAATCACGGCGATGACGTCATCGTCATGATGCGACTTCATCGTGACCCGATATCTTCAGTATTAAGAAATCAGTTAAGCCATGTGTCAATTCCTATTCTGCTAACACTTGTTATTACATTTTAATTTTTATTTCTTAAATTTAAAAATTTAGTTGTCGCAGAAATCTGATCGATCTTTTTAGCGATGCCATTATTATAGAATCTGTGTAATGATTCGATCGCAGAAGGTGGTATCCACACACCAAGCCTACCCACTTTTCGCTTCATATCGTATGACGATGACTAGCAAAATTTAGTTGTCGCAGAAATCTGATCGATCTTTTTAGCGATGCCATTATTATAGAATCTGTGTAATGATTCGATCGCAAAAAATGGTATCCACACACCAAGCCTACCCACTTTTCGCTTCATATCGTATGACGATGACTAGCAAAGAGTGCCCGGCGTTGCTCAATCTTAGTATGAAAACATAAACAGGAAGAATTATTTTTTATTAGAAAATTTTGAGGTTTCAAACCTCAGTTATTGAATGCTATAATTCAATTAGTCCAATAATATAACTAATAGAAACTATTCTTTCTGAATTTATTATCAATGATAAATGATCTCCAAGATTTTATATATTTATCAATATGTGAGGATATCAGTTGGATGCGTTGATGTGAGGTGCTTACGTCATCGCGATCTAAAATCATTTACGTCATGATGTGGTGGATCTGGTGACATCCCAAATTCAAATAAAATCGTTTTGATCATATAATTCATTAACATTAGGAATCAGTTGGATAGTTACATAGCTGCTGTAATGACGTGATGATTTCATTCTATTGTTACGTCGTCGTGACGTTAAATTGAATTCTAGGGATCTAAATAACAGGTATGCTCATCCGCCATTTTTGGTCTTCGCACATTAGTGGGGCTAATAAAACAGTTATTTAACTTTTATAAACATTCATTTCTTGCAGAATTCTTAAAGAAAATATTTACCACGTAATTCTGTTATAATTATTCTGGTTTATACGTGTATTTGTGGATATAATAAATAAATATTAATAATTTCGATAAAATACTGTTATTAATGTTATCAATGGTGTTTTATTTAATTCTGTATTTTAAGAAACCGAACTGATATTAGATACTGGGTGCATCAACATTTTAAAACAAATTATAAACTAAATTATATATTTTCTTCTTTAAAATGACATATTTATAGAAATCATGATCTCCTGTAAGTCTATACTGATTACAAAGTACTTTGTAATCAGTATAGACCAAGTGTATATGATAAATAGGAATAAATTATGTGAGATTTTTTAATTGATTAAAAATCGTTATGAAAAGATATTTGGGTAAAATCGAATTATTAAGTCCCTCTTGCTGGCTAATTTTCGTCATCTCAGATTTGTTCAAATTCTTAGCAAGTTTTATGTTTGAAAAATCAGTTATAAACTGATTCCCTATCAGTTATAAACTGAGAGGGGTTCTCTAAAAATGCTTTAAACAAATATTTAGTAATTTGGTGATTGCTCAATTCTATATGTAAAAAAGTTTTGATATTTGAACGCATTTTGTAATAGAATACAAATAATATAACTAATTCTAAAATGAAGAGAATTTTATTTTCTTCAACGATTTGAAAAGGAGGTAATTTAGACATTTTTTTAAATAAATGCTACTATAAATAAATATTTGTACATTAAAAGGAAGAAAAGCAAAAAACTGCGATAGTTGGAACCCCTCTCTAAAAATGCTTTAAACAAATATTTAGTAATTTGGTGATTGCTCAATTCTATATGTAAAAAAGTTTTGATATTTGAACGCATTTTGTAATAGAATACAAATAATATAACTAATTCTAAAATGAAGAGAATTTTATTTTCTTCAACGATTTGAAAAGGAGGTAATTTAGACATTTTTTTAAATAAATGCTACTATAAATAAATATTTGTACATTAAAAGGAAGAAAAGCAAAAAACTGCGATAGTTGGAGAAAATAAAATCAACTTTATAAAAAAATTATTTCAACATATTACATAACTTTGTTTTTTCAGCAATTAAGCTTGATTCATAATACATTTTTGTTTAACTTTGTCCTTTTCGTGATTTAGGAATAGATTTTTAATTCTCATTATATGTTAACTTCAGTACTTATTTCATAAAGTTTCGAATTTTCTATTGGTTCCCATCTGTCACGACAACAATTCTGTATCTTCTGTACATTGTACATCTATCCGTATTTCTTGGAAATATTAAAGAGCAGGGACCCTTTTGAAGAGCTGTTTGTACAGTTCGGAGCTGAAAAACCTTCCATATCAGCAGAAAAGTGCACAAATCACGATACGAATGTACAGTAACTACTGACCAAAAATGGCGGCCGATGAGTATACCCTCTATTTAGCGCCTTATTGAATTCTATGACGTCATACATTGTTGCATCGCAATGACGTCTTATAATTCATTATAGGATTTATAATCCATTGGGTCGTATCCAATTTTATCATTGATTTTACCAGCATATAATGTCTGATGACGCCATCATACCGGCGACGTAGTTTCATATGAGGCGTGAATTGAGTGACGTCACCGCGGAGAAATCCATTAACATTAAAATCATGACCAATCTAGCCAGCATAATGTAACGATACGATGATGTCACATTGCCGCAGTTATGACGACGCGTCGTCACGGCAATGATTACTTAAAATTAAAGAAAAAATTAAAGCTATAATTCTTCTAAAAAGACAAACTCCGCAGATACATAAGGAATCATTAGATAGCGACCATGTTTTTTTCCACTGATATCCCAAGGCCCATAAAAGGAGTTATCTACACATTTAGTCGGCTTGATGCCGTGTGGTAAAGCTGTGGCTTACCAGCCTGGATGATCTGGGCCCACACTTCCAGTTTTCAGGAGGAGTCCGGGCCCAGCCCGTTGAATCCATCCTTCAATCATCCGGTTGACCTCATCATGAGTGTTGGCCAGCCTGTGATAGGCTCTATAAGTGGCCGCCGCCAGATACAGTATATCCCTCGTGAAATATGGCGGCTTAAACTACTTAACCTAAACCTAACCTATACATTTATGAGCGGATAATGTCTAGTTTGTGTTTGTCTATTCCGCAAAGACTCCCGCGCTATTTGACTTCTCGGTAGTGGCGTAGCGAGGGGAGGGCAAGGGGGTCTATCATGCTCCGGGCGCCACTCTCAGAGGGGCGCCAAATTTTTATTACGAGTATATTCTATATATTATATGTGTTTTCCGGGGGCGCCAAAAAGGTACCGTATCCCGGGCGCCAGTTATGCTCGCTACGCCGCTGTTTCTCGGGGTCATAATATGGAGACTTCGTGCGAATCCACAGCATAGGCTATTTACGGTTGAGATCGTCCTAGGAGATGCGGCATTTTAGGATGGAAAATTCTTTCATTTAAACCCCTTCACTCACGTTTAAATTTGAGATGTCATATGTCTTGTTGATGATGTCATAGGCGCAATAATATTCCAGGACTGCCTAGTTTTTGAACATGTCCAGGTATTCAAAAACAGACAATGGATAAATTCTTAAGTGCATAACGACTTCTAGTGATCACATAGATAGTAAAGGTTATCCTCTGTCGAGGTCGCAACAAAAATATGTAGGCTACTTAAATCCTTCAGTTAGTCGGCCGGATTGGCCGCGTGGAAACGCTTCGGCTTTCCACTCTTGGGGACCCGGGTTCGAGTCTCGGGTCCCATCCCTTGAAAATATCATGGGGTCCGGGCCCGGCCCGTCGATCCCCATCCTCCACAATCCGGCTGACCCCTCCGCAGGGGTGGGGCCCGTCGATCCCCATCCTCCACAATCCGGCTGACCCTCCGCAGGGGTGGGCAGCCTGTGGAAGGGATTGTTTCGCCCTGTTACTTAGCATTCTGACAGAATGGAAAGTGGCGTCTTTTGTTAACAAAAATAATTATCGCCATTACACGGTATTGACAATAATATAAACTAAAACTGTGATAAAATGAAATTCTATCTTGTAGAATTAAACGATCCTATAGGATTAACGGATGCGGTATCGAGATGTCTTAATGGCAAAACATCATAATCGAATTTCATGAAAATCTGCTAATTACTCCGAAATTAGTGGGGAGACATAAGATCGAACCTCATACTGTTTGTCCGTTAAGTCATCATTTCCTTCGAAAAGTACACTACAAAGAAAATTATAACGATATAAACAGTATATTGTCAGTATGATACCACCGTGACGATGACACGTCGTCATTACATCAAATGGTTGTCATAATGATGCCATACCTAGATGGATATAACGTCATCACCGAATCCGAGCATAACTGAAGGATTTTTTTTTATCAACAGATGACGCCACTTTCCACTCAGTAAGAGTACTATCTGTTGACAAAAAAAAAATCCTTCAGTTATGCTCGGATTCGGTGATGACGTTATATCCACCTAGTATGGCATCATTATGGCAACAATTTGATGTAATGACGACGTGTCATCGTCACGGTGGTATCACCTAGTATGGCATCATTATGGCAACAATTTGATGTAATGACGACGTGTCATCGTCACGGTGGTATCATACTGACAATATACTGTTTATATCGTTATAATTTTCTTGTTAGTGTACTTTTCGAAGGAAATGATGACTTAACGGACAAACAGTATGGGGTTCGATCTTATGTCTCCCCACTAATTTTAGAGTAATTAGCAGATTTTCATGAAATTCGATTATGATGTTTTGCCATTAAGACATCTCGATACCGCATCCGTTAATCCTATAGGATCGTTTAATTCTACAAGATAGAATTTCATTTTATCACAGTTTTAGTTTAATTATCGCCATTACACGGTATTGAGAATAATATATTTTTGTTAACAAAAGACGCCATTTTCCATTCTGTCAGAATGCTAAGTAACAGGGCGAAACAATCCCTTCCACAGGCTACCTACCTTTTACGGAGAGGTCAGCCTGGTTTGGAGGACTGGGATCGATGGGCTGTGCCCGGACACTATGATAAACATTTTTAAGGGGTGGGGCTCGAGAATCGAACTCAGGTCCTCCAGAGTGGAAAGCCGAAGAGTTTCCACGCGGCCAAGTTTTGTAGAAAAATTGGATTTTTACAGAATGGAAAATCGCTTTTTAAAATTACGTAAGACAAAATTTCTGTTTTATCAAAATATATATACAAAATCTTCAAACAGTATTTTCTGAATATATCTTTCTAATCATACATTTTTCACAATACACTTTTTTACATATTTTTCCGCTCAAAAAAAAATAATAATAATAAATAAAATAAAAAATACTTCGTGCAGAAAATTTGCATTCAGTGAAAGCCAGCCGTCTAAAAACTTTCCAACTACCGCAATAAAAATTTTTCTGGATTCGTCTAATACGTCAGCATTTGTCAAATAAAGTTCAATCATTGGCTTTCAATACAAAAACAATACATAAAGAAATGAAGGATAAACATTTTTTTCTTATGAAATAAGTGGGTTTTTTAATAATTTTTAAATGGCAAATATGGATAAACTATGTTTTATATTTATTCATATTAAGTATGTGAATTGGATACAAATGAAGCTTTGCAATTTCTTGTTTCTAATTTCATGATAAAGTTACTATAATAAATTTTCCATTATTTTATAATGGAAGAAAAAACGTTTCAATAGTGCACCTTGATTCGGTTATACCTATTATGTTGCTGTACTAATATTGAGTATAAGATATTTAAAAAATCTTAAAAAATTAATGTGAAAAAAATAGGCTTTTATAAATGTTTATACAAGTTACTTTTTTAAATCTAAGTTTTGAATTTGATAAAGTTTGACTATTATAATCCTTGTCCTTTAACGAACATTTAGCATTCACTGTATGATATGCAAGTAAAAAAGGACTATGCTTCCTATGAAACAATTTAATAATAATAAAAAAACTGAATATTTCTAAAGATAAAACATAAACTGCATTTTTAAATAAAACTTTAGTCTCGAAATATTTGATAAATATAAAGAAAATTAAGATACCATCTTT
>AYEL01024410.1:0-10276 GCA_000484575.1 Olivierus martensii
AAATCCAATCATGCTTAGACTTCCAAGGCATAGGGCAAGATGGGGACTTCCCCACCTTGCCCCACTACCGCTTGTCGACATATCCACTCCACGTGTATGAAATAAGCCACTGAGAAATTTGATAAGGATCAAAAAAGATTACTAATATATATCATTATTTATAGAAAGAATATTATCAAAGAAAGTTAAAATATTCCAACCTTGTCATACGCTCCAATTTCTTCTAAAATAAGATCAAGTCACTCAAACAACAGAGAAAATACTTTCTCCTTGTGTAGCCCGAAAACAACACTTTCGAAAATGGCGGCGTTCTTTCCCATAAATCCTAAGGGTCCACGTAAGAAGTCGACAAAATATTTTTCAGGTGGCGATGCTTATTTCAAAGATATAATACATACACTGTCTTGCCCCGTGGTCCCGTCTTGCCCCACCTTCCCCTACATATCATCAATAATAATTTTGATTATCATTTTACATAAAAACTTTCAATAATCGAAAAAAATAAGTCTACATCATTGCTTTATACTACAAAATTCTATGATGAAAAAATTCTCATAAAAAATAAAGCAGTTTCTTGGTAAATAGAGATATATATACAGTACATATCATCAATAATAATTTTGATTATCATTTTACATAAAAAATAAGTCTACATCATTGCTTTATACTACAAAATTCTATGATGAAAAAATTCTCATAAACTCTTAAATTAAATTGAAAAAAATATATATCTAATAAATTGAATAAACGAAATTTGAAATGGTTTAAAATAATTTTTCTTTGAACTTATTGGAATTTCAAGAAAATTTTATCTTTCCACGTCCAAAACACTCGATAATATTAAATTCATCGTAATATGATTATTAAATTGTATTGAATGATTTAATAAATTAAATTATTCAAAATATATTAAGAGAATAATCATAAATTAATTTTTTCTTCGCAAGAAAGATTATTTAATTGTGTATTTTCCATATTTGATTTTTTCAAACAATAATGAAATATTTTCTCATAATTAATGTTTAAAGAGAACATTGCAATATTAGAATATTGATGTATATGTAAATCAAAGATCTGCTTATTTGAAATTCATTATTCTTGTAATCAAATTAAAATTTTTGTAAAAAGAAATTTTTGTGAATCAATAAACAATTCATACTGTAAAATTTGCATAGCATTCATAAATAAAATAATAAATATATTTAACATGATTTCTTTATTTTTATTTAAATAATGTGTATTTTCTTTTATTTTTAAATAATGCTCTAAAGAAAATTAAATATCAGTTTAATAACATTTCGAAAAAAAAATTAATTATGTTGTATTAAAACTAATTTTATTATTTACGATACAAAATATCTAAAATATTTAAAATATCTATAGTCGTTATTATAATTAATTACTTTATAAAACTGTTTTATTTTGTTAGGTTAGATGGATATAAATTAGCAATTCAGTTTTCTTATATATTTGATAGGTAAATTAATATCTTTTTTGATTTGTAATGTTTACGTTACATAAACATATAGAATAAATTTATTCCAAAACAAATTATAAAAATACGCAGAATTTTGCATTCAAATGTAGAATTTCCGAATATTTTTTCAGTTGACAAAATGCTTACATATAACCGCATTATTAATTTTTATAACATAATTGAATATTTGATTTTATGGAAAATTCTTATCCAAGATTACTTACAATTCGATTTATTCAGTTTCGTAATTTACAAAGATTTTACTGCAGGATTCGATTCTGATCTTATAATTTTTGCGGAAAAAATAAATTGAAATTTTATCTAAAAATTTATTCGTACAAAATCACCCAGTCACTGGTTACGAAACGAACAGAGAAACTTTACTAAAAAAAATATATTTTATAATTTAATACTTTAATACTTAATAGATAAGTTCTATTAATGTGCAAGTAAATAATATAATAAACCAATTAAAATTTGTGACGCATTTTTATGCATTATTAATGTTTACACTGTATGTATATATAGTACTTTCTTCATTATGAGAAATTTATGTAGAATGATGTATTAGTTTTTTAATTATGGTATTATTTTCTAGAACTATTATTAATTTATATCTGGTGAGTAAATATATTTTAAAAAAATTTAAATCATAATATTAATCAGTTTATAATTTAAAAATTTAGACACAAGAATCTGTTTATTCGTTCTTCTGACTGAAAAAAAAATTTAAATCATAATAATCAGTTTATAATTTAAAAATTTAGACACAAGAATCTGTTTATTCGTTCTTCTGACTGAATTCTTATTTTAATGACGATTACTAACACGATTCCCTAGAAGGTAAAATAATATCGAATTTTAAAAGTAATAATAACAAAGGCAATTATAAAAAGAAGGATTATTCGATCGAAATCATGAATAAAGATTACTGTACTATACAAACTTTTCTTATTCGAGCAGATAAGGAAAGCTGATAAATGTTACAAAACATAATTGAAATTTTCAGACTTAACAAGACGAATCTTTATATAATTCATGTCATTTTTTTGTGGTATACTACATCTTGAATTTTAATTACCTTATAAATTGAATTATTAGAAATTAATTATTCAAATATTTTATTTTTTCTACAATTTCGGATTTATGCTGAGATATTTAATAGAATAAATTTTGAAAATTAATTTTTGATGCTGTTTGAATATATGAAATTTTAAATATTTTTATTATTTTTTATAGTATTATTTTCAGCCTAGAAAATAATTAAAGAAAGAATCAGTAACATAAAAATGATAACTTTTACTATTCAAATAAATTATATTAAAGTGAAGTTTAAGGATTAAGTAATTTTTTAATAAAACAACTAGAAATAGCTATCAAAAAAGCTTAAGAAAGTAAAAATTTTCAAAATTTTGAGCACTATTTAAGTCTTAAATTTTTTTCTAATTATTATTAAGTTTAACTTTATTTGAATTAATATAATGTTAAATATTGCATTAAAATAAACATATAAAAGAGGACAGTAAAACGAAAAATAATATAATGTGAAGCACTTTCATCTGTACTAGTAAGGATTAAAGTAAATACAATCTATATACAGCAATAATGTAATGATTGTAATAACTGATATAGAAAAACTGTATCTATCTAATTCACCATAAACAGTTTATACAATTAAAAATTAAGCAATTATAACAATTAAAAATTATTCTATATGGAAAAACTGTATCTATCTAATTCATCATAAACAGTTTATACAATTAAAAATTAAGCAATTATAACAATTAAAAATTATTCTATAAAAACTTAACTTAAAAAATGATCTAAATTATATGAGCGATTACTATCTAAAGTCAGAAGATATAAAAATCAACAGCTTTTTCAGAAATGAATAAATTTAAAAAATAAAATGAACACAGAATAATTTTGTTAGTTTATATATTTGTCACATCAGAAAAGATAATCAGCAAAAAGTCTGGATGAAAGTCATAAAACATTGCTATATTTATATATAAATATTTTAATCTTTAAGTCAGAGTATGCAATTATAATTCCTGACCTAAAGATGCATAGAATGGAGATGTGAATATGTATGTAAATATCTAAACTTAGATATGATATATCTTGGCTCTTTATGTTGATTATGACAATGTAATTTATCACTTTTTCTTAATTCGTTTATCTTACATTAATTTCCCGACAGAAGTAAATTCTCTATTTTGAATTATCATTAAATTCATGATTTAACAAATATCTTAACGAAAAATTATTATTTTTTTAACCTATAATTTCAATAATTTTAATAATTTTAAACAATAAAAATTTCGATTTGAGAAAATTAAAATTATCTAGTATATTTTAAAGTACGAAATTTCTGTTCTACGTCTAATAAAAACACTTGGTCTCTCCTTATTTTAATTAATTTACTGTGTTACTATTTGGATTATTACAAAAACTATTAAATGACGTTCACGTTGAACAATTTTTATTACTGTTTGAATTATATCTTAATTTTAGTGGTTTATGTTCGAACATAATTTCCGTTACTTAATTAAAAGAATATTTTATAAAAATAAAGCCCTGCTTATATAAATCTCCATATGTCTTAGTAAATCAAACATTAATAATATAAATTATCTAAATTTGTAGATAAATTAGCTTTAAATTTCTTATATGAAATTTTAATAAAGTAATTAAACTTTATTAATCCTTTAAAAAATAATTTATAACTATATGAAAATATAAATTAATTTATAAACAATTTAATCTTTAAAAAAATAAAATTAAAGCTACGAAACAATAAGTTTTGATCTGATAGACCAGTGGTTTCCAAACTTTCTGAGTCTACGCCCCCTTTTTTCATAAAAAAATTGGTACTCACTTATTTTCATAACAGTCTAATTTTGTAAATACTTTCAACTTATAATTTAATAATACAAAACAATATATCATATTTTGTATAAATATAATTCTTATACATAAAAATATACTGTATATATTTATTATGTTTTAATTTTAATACCATTAAACAAATCTTACAAAAAACTAATACATGCTTAATACAACATAAAATTTAATGCAATGGATGGTGTTTTAATTAATTCTTGCACGCCCCACTAGGAAGTGCCCCATAGTGCTCCACAGTTTTCCAAACTGTGGAGCACTGTGGTAGACTGAAACGAATTTTATGTTCCGATAGAAATTTATTCGGAAAAATATTTACTACGTAGAAGACAAAAATAGAATGTTATTTATATCTGCTAAATAATTACAACTCATTTATTATTCCAAGTGCTATCGATTAATTGTTTACTTAGAGAAAAAATTACGAAATAGTGATTTTCTCCTCTTGAAAAATAATTTTGGTATAATTTGCTGGAAAATCAATTAATAATGGTATAATAAAAAAAGACTGAAAGCAGTTGTAGTAGTATGCAAATAATTATTACTATTTTACATTTAATAAATAGAATAACTTGCTGGAAAATCAATTAATAATAGTATAATAAAAAAAGACTAAAAGCAGTTGTAGTAGTATGCAAATAATTATTACTATTTTACATTTAATAAATAGAATAATTAATAATACAAAACAATATATCATATTTTGTATAAATATAATTCTTATACATAAAAATATACTGTATATATTTATTATGTTTTAATTTTAATACCATTAAACAAATCTTACAAAAAAGAAATACATGCTTAATACAACATAAAATTTAATTCAATGGGTGGTGTTTTAATTAATTCTTGCACGCCCCACTAGGAAGTACCCCATAGTGCTCCACAGTTTTCCAAACTGTGGAGCACTGTGGTAGATTGAAACGAATTTTATGTTCGGATAGAAATTTATTCGGAAAAATATTTACTACGTAGAAGACAAAAATAGAATGTTATTTATATCTGCTAAATAATTACAACTCATTTATTATTCCAAGTGCTATCGATTAATTGTTTACTTAGAGAAAAAATTACGAAATAGTGATTTTCTCCTCTTGAAAAATAATTTTGGTATAACTTGCTGGAAAATCAATTAATAATAGTATAATAAAAAAAGACTAAAAGCAGTTGTAGTAGTATGCAAATAATTATTACTATTTTACATTTAATAAATAGAATAAGCGTTATGATCAGTTGGGCATTATATGACGTAACATTCTAGTTATAGCTTAATTTTTTTTTCCTTTGTAAGCTGTATCCATTAATAGAAAACATTAATGATCTAGTTATATAATGATAAAATATATTTTCTAATTTTTTTACTCCAATTCTGATTAGTTAAGTAAGTTTTGAATGATAGAAATATTTTTTTAGCAAGTCAAATAATTGATTATTTGTTTTATATAGTTTAAATTTTAATGTAAAGTAATTTTATATATATTTGTATATATTTAAATGAGTTTACGGTTTAACCTTTAATATTTTTTTTATATAATTTAAATCACAGTAAAAATAATAAACTGTAAACATTATAAATGTTAAAACTTTACTAAAATTATGTGCATTCAGCATAGCATTCAGTTACAAATTTGCAAGAAAAAATTTAAAATATTTGAAATACTTTAGAAACAGAGAAAATCTTTTAATTGATTTTGTTTTTAAGTTTAAAGGAATTTATGAAAATCACTACCAAAAAATCATTCTCATTTAATTTCTGTTGATTCAGAAGTGTTTCTTTAATGTTTACTTCAGTCAATAATTAAATAATAATTACAATTTTTAAATTTTTAAGAATTATTTCATGTAATATATAATTCTTTAGTAATAAAAAAATAATAATTATAATAAGAATTTACTTTCATTTGGTTAACAAATATTTCACGTACTGTTAGAAAAATTTCAAGCTATAGAAATCTAATTTAACTTTTTAAGAAAAATTTTGTTTTCAAATAGAACTTTTATTTAAGGATTTAAGCCATTTTTTTCTACTGAATACAAATATATATTTAAAAAAATCTAATACAGAAAATAAAATTAATTTTCATGTATAAAATACTGAAAACGTCCTATTATCCTGTACGAACTTGACTATATTCAGACACAACACTGGAAAGGTTACTGAGCCATGAGGTTTGATTAGGTCAAATGCTCTAGTGTGCCAAGCGATGCTTGCAGAGAAGGACCTAGTCTTGTAACATGTCGTCACAGATAAAGAGAAGTATCTTTCGTCTGACTACACTAACCATGAGAAAAATCTATACTTTTACTGCTGATAAGATTTAGCAGAAATATTATGAAACTTTACTAATAATATTTGAAAAAAAAAGGATAAAAATAATATTTTCCAAAAAATACATATAAAATCAAACTACGATTTAATAATAATATTTTAATGATTTCAAAAGGTTATCGCTATTACAAAACGACCTCATTAAATGATTATCATCATATCCTTTCTTTTTAATTGGACGGATGAATAAATGAAAGGATGTTCTTATAACTGTTAAATATAATTCTCTTCGGAAAATATTATGCATGAATACGATTTTCGTTAATTCACAATATTTAAAAATAACAAAACTATATTTAACAAAATGCGTATATTGTAGTGTCAATATTAAATATTATTCTTAACAAATATAATAATAATTTTATCATTTAACAAAGGAAATGATTCTTATGGTTAAAGGAAGAGATATTTAATTTGGATTTGTCATTTATGATTCGCTATTTATTAATGTTGCAATAAATACTTGGCGAGACTTAAATTTAATGAGTTAGTTCCTAAAATTGCATAAGGAATACTCTAAAATTAGGATATGTTAAAACTGTAGATACGCATTAAGAAAATAAAAATGGCTGCAATTAGTACAAAAAATGTTTAATATAAATAAAAATAGAAAAAATCTTGATATTTTAAGAAATTCTTATATGATGATTTATATATTTGTTAAAACATTATTATACGTTTCTAGTAAAACATAGTTATGAGTACAGAAACATCGAATAGTTTTTATAGTTATAAACTAAAATTAAATTTAATTTATTAAACATTCATAAAAATGAAACATGTTTTATGTAAATTTACTTATTGCAAGTTAGCTTACATAATATTAGAAATTTTAATGTATAATATTTTCGAATTCAATATGTATTTATAAATGTCAAATATCTTGAACTTCTTGAGATGATCTTGATAAAAACTACGATTGTTGACACAAAAACTTACTTAAGTTACATAAATCAATAACTCTTACGTGAAAGCAATGCGAAATTTTATATTGAAATTAATGCAAAACTCTAATATTCTTTAAGTTTTTATATAAATTATATTGGAAACAGAAATTTCAAAATATTTAGATCTATTTTACATAAATTCCTCTCATCATTAACTACTACACATTTTTAGATAGTTTTTTTTTTTAATTAAAGTTTTAACAATGTTTGTTTTACTTTAAAGTTATATTTTAATATTATCTTTTAAAAATTGTACACAAAATGGATAAAAATTATACAGATAAGTTTATATTGCATATTTCATGTAATGTGTAAACTATTCGTTCAACATGTAGAATTTCTTTTATTAATAAATACTTTTTATAATAATTTCTACAGTATATATACTGTATATATATATTTTTTTATTTACAGAATTAATGACTTGGTTACTACCAATTTTCATCTAAGATCCTTTCTTTCTCTAGTAGAAATATAATTTCCGATCTCATTATACAATCAAAAACGTTATTCAGACTGATACAACAGAACCATTCTCATTCTAAACCATTATAGCTTTTCTGATCCTATTTTCGATAATATATCAACCTTCTTTAACCTATATCCTATTCTAATTCATCAAAATAAAAATTTTATCTATCTTCAGTCCTTGGCCTATATATCAAATTTCTCATATCATCTTTGGAATCAACACCCGATTTCTCCAGGCATTCATCAACCATATCTATTAATTAATCTTAAATATTCACGTATCTTTATTATTGCACAAATTAGACTTAAACAAACGTTGAAAGAAGAAATTTTATTTTTTCTTGAAAATCTATAAACTGTAGAATAAGTAATAATTCAACTATTGATATCAATAACATTTTTAAATGCAAATTTTCACTTTCTATTATGAAAATTTTTTACGATTAAATGTTTAGATTTCTCCAATTATAAAAAAAAACTCATCATACTAAAATTTCAATCTGAAAAATTGAAGTTTTGCAAAGAGTCTGATGAGTTTTTCAATTGGATTCTTTTGTAACTGAAATTTTAAAATTATTTATAATTTTTTTTATTATTTTGTCAATTTGTTCACTTCTTTTATATCCATTCCCAAACACATAATTTTTTATATCTATAATTTTAATACTGTTTTAATAATAATAACAATAATATTAATATTTTTTATTTTCCATATCTAAAGTAAAACATTTAATTAATTATAATAAATTATTTGAAGTGTTATTTAAGTGTTATTCGATGTAATTATTCATCAGATATTCTTAATTTTATAAATTAATATGCATATTATAAGGGAACGTTTATAGGAGATATAATGCATTATATTCTTAACTATTATGCATAGAATATAATAAATTAAGTTTAAGTAAAGTCGATGAACTTAAATATATGATACACGATGAGAATATTCAGATATTCATAGAATTAGATATTGCATTTGGCCGAAAATGAGGTAAAATGGTCATTTTCTGTTTGCATAATTCAATTTATATAAATTTCCTATTATAATGTACTATTGAAATATTTGAAATCGTATTACCGTATTTATAGATTTGTTTGAATCGTCATGACTAAAATTTCATATATTTTTGCCTAAAATTGCAATGATTGTTTTAACCTCTGATCTTTTGAATCTCTTCAATTATAACTGTTGAAATCTCTATTAATTAAAACTGATTATAAATTATAGTAGGCAATTAGTAAGTGGGGAATAAAGTTTAAAGCGATCGTTGACGTTTACCGAAATGCTGTTAAAGTATACAAAACGAATGTAATTCGTTCACAAATCATGACTTTAATTGCATCAGAACTGTATTAAAATAATCTATAGTTAATAATTTGACATTATCTCAATTTTAATAAAATTAAAATTTACCTTAAAATGTGGATTAAGGTTTGGTAAGTTATTTAATCCTCTAATATTCTGTTTTGTAGTTTAAATAAATGTATATATATATATATATATAAAAAAAACAGGTAACCTAAAAGGGAAAATTCAATTTGCTTAATCTATCGGAAGTGCAAACTTATAAAATAATCATAAACTTTATACACCATAGAATCAAATATACAAAACGAACGACCGCATTATTTTTTATTTTAGTTCTTAACGCAAGTTTAAGTTTGAAAATCTCTAGAATTTGCTTCATATAATCGGTTTGAAAGGAGAAATATGAAAAAAAAAGAATTTACAAGCGCTAATTATAGTAATTTCTATTTTGTGGAGATAAAAATCTTCCACTTCTTCCAAATAAACGAATTTTGGTTTTGCATACACTGATTACGCGATGTGTTTAAGGTTACAATTTATTTTTTATAAGCAGATTTTTGCATGAAAATCAGTGTAATGGTATCAGCATACGTATATTAATCTTAAGATCAATGTATACCTATAAGTAGATGTCTGCAGTCTTCCATTATTACAAATCCGAAAGGAAAAAGATAATAGCGGAAGACTGATGATAACTATCTAGAAAATATTTATTTTATGCGAGCTAAACTTTAAGAGCTGTTGCAGCCTAATAAATTCACAAAATTCATTCAACAATAGATTCTATATATAAAAAAGAAAATATATATTAAATTCATTTATTATTTAATATACCA
>AYEL01024411.1:0-25394 GCA_000484575.1 Olivierus martensii
AAATTATATAAAATTTATATTAGATTCTATATATAAAAAAGAAAATATATATTAAATTCATTTATTATTTAATATACCAAGCAAATTAATGCTCAAACTGCATTCCCGCATTTTTATGTTAACAAGTTTGATTCTTTGATGTAGATCTCATATTTAGAATTATAATACGTAAAATATTGATTTTCTTGCAATACAATTGATTTTCGTAATGTAAGTAAATGATATTTTCGACATTCATTAAATATGCTTAAAGAAAAACATTAATTTTTGCAAGTATTTGCATAAAAATATTTAATAATGACAGAAAGTGAGATGTTTGAGTAAAACTTGGATCTATTTTTAAATAAATAGAAAGAAAAGAAGTATATTGAAAAGTTTTCATAAATATAAACAGAATTATATAAATAAAACCGAAAGTTAGAAAGCAAAATTGAACCCCGAAGTTATTGTAAACAGAAAATTCAGTGATTCGAATTTAATTAAGATTAGACGGAAATAACTTTTAATCATTTATTTTAATCCTGATATCGAATTTCTTCATACGAAAAGTACAGGTCTCCTTTCTAAAAAATGTACTTTTGTTTTTTTTTTTTAATGCTTAATATATATATGTAAGAGAAAATTAATTTGAAAGGAAAGAATATTGCTTTCGATAAATGAAAAGATTTAATAATAAATCCTATTATTAATAAAAAAATTACATATATTAATTATTCCTTTTGGCCACATAATTATATATATATTTCTATAATTTGATTTTTAAAATATGAATTATTAAATTGATTTTTAATTCAAAATAAAGCACACGAAAGAAAAAAACCAACGAAAATCGTTATTTACTAAATTATGAATATTAAATAAGATATCAGAATACCGATTTAGATATTTAATTTTTCAATAATAAAAATTTATGTTCTGTTCTTTAAGTGGTATCTTAGTAGAAATTATAAATATTTAATCAAAATTTAGATACGTATATGAGTTTCACATATATACTGAACGAAAGTCGTACATTCACATATTATGAAATTATTACATAATTTAAAAAAAATTCGTGAAATTAAATCATAGAACACAGAATAAATTATAAACTAAGTTCTCGAAATTAAATCTTAATAAAACAATATTCTAGTTATAAGATAAAATAGCATTGTTTAAATTCGCATTTAATGACACTTTTCATGGAGTGTTTTTAAATAATTAACATTTTTCCACCAACAGAGTTGTTTAAGCAAATTTCTCTACAAAATTTATGCACTCATTAAATAAAATAACCGTGTAAACAAATAATTACATTAAAACGGAAGAAAATGTAATTTAGAAGAAAAAGAATTGATGAGAATACAAATTTCTTCAGCTAATTCCTTACTGACAATCTGGTGAACAAACTATTTTCTGAAATAGCTTAACTTCATCTACCGCTTAACAATAAGACTGAATGTCTTTATTCGCACAGGAAATTAACCCTTCGGAGTTATCTAAGGAAGTACTGTATATATCCCAGAACATGCGACACTGACCCAATTACTGCTGGCTCTTATCAAGAAACACGTGGATAACTTCTCAAATGCAACTACTTGCACAACGTTACAGTAATCGATTTTGGTGTAATGAAACATTTTGATTTTAAAACTATTAAAAGACCGTTTTTTTTATTATAAAAAAGGTGGTTCTAATTAAGAAAACCTGTTATAAAACACATTTCAAGCTTACAACATTTTCATTATATTAAATTGCGTCTTAAATTTTAATTTTTGTTGGTATAATTAATCTTATTCAGACTCATAAATTAAGATAATTAATAACATACGAAAATTCATCGATTAAAGAAAAATTGCTTCTATTAGATTAACTTAATCGTGGTTAATAAATTAATGTTCCAGAATATTTTGTTATTATTCTTTTTTTATACCCGCAAAACAACTTCTAAATTTAATAATGGCGGCTAATGAATGTTAGTAAGTGAGGTTAATTAAAATGTCAACCATGCCACTTTCTATAATTTGCAATTGTCTATAAAATAATTTGTTAATTACTGCATTAATTACATTTCATCATACGCCTGATACATTCTGTTTATGATACCGTATGCGAAAATATTGCAAAAGTTATAATTACTATGACCGAAATATTTTTAAATGAATAAATTTTAATGATATTCGACTAACAATGAATTTATGATACGTATAATATGAATAAACTGTAAAAAAAGAAATAAATAAATAGCTATTAAATTACTTTAATGTATTAGAAATTATAATTATGGATTTATAGGATTTTAGAGGATTATCGGCCACTTGGATGAAGTTAATAGAAGAACCTTCACCTCTATCGTAGTAAGAAATCAATCAACTGGCTCCACATTGGTGCTAAAGAATAATAATGTGTTCCATCTAAATCGATTTGTAAGCTTTTATTAAATTAATTGAAGAATATTTTGGATTGTCACATCACAATTTATTCAGAAATTACATGCGATATTACAGTTATTTGCTTCTACAAATATTAACTTGATTTTTCTACCGCAGATTAAATTGATGCTTAAGAAATTTGTTCGAATTTTCTCAGTATCAATAAGAGGTTTTTAATCATCTATTTTCAAATTATCATTTTTTTTAGTTTTATTAATACCGGATAATAATATATTTTAATCTAAAAAGTTTGCAATTAAATTATCGTTTTTTTTTTTTAGTTTTATTAATACCGGATAATAATATATTTTAATCTAAAAAGTTTGCAATAGGCTCATAAAATCGATACTTAAAAAAATTAAAAGATAACCGTAATCTTTAAAAAATTAAATATTATAATTTCTAAATAAAGAAAATTGTTTCAAAAACAGTAAAAATTTTTAAATTATTTACTAACAAGTGTGCTGAAATGTGTAAAAACAACAGGTTTTTATGGAAACCATGAATATCTATAATTACAAAAGAACTACAGTTATTTTCCTCAAAATTCTCTATTACCAATTGAACAGAATTGACAGAATATAACTCATTTTTTTTATCGCTCAATAATTATTATTATTTTTTTATTTTTCTTGTTACAATTGACATGACCTGCAAGATAATAAAAAAAATCTAATAAAAAATTAATAGCTGTGATGTGTGTCGCTAACCTTCAAATGATTTTTATTATGTTAACACGTGAAATATTAATTTTACAATTAATATTTAACACGTTAAATATTAATTTTTAATTAAAGTGAAGAAAACGAGGCAATAGTGAATCCGAAAAGTCCATTCTTTAACGTGATATGATATAAATCCTGCTCTGCTTTACAACACATGTTGTTGTTCAAACTGCTTACCCGTGTGAAATATCAGATGTTAATTGTATATTCGAGAGTGTCGTGTTCTTTAATTATACACTCAACCTATTTTCACTATATTAAATAATTTATGAAAATGAATTTATTGAATAAAATGATGAAATTTTTAATTTTATATTAACTTAATGTGTTCCGATATTAATAATATTTGGAATTCATAAATGAGGTTCTTGTTTTTTTTAATTGCTAAATTCGATGAATTTTAAAATTACTAGAATTTTCTACGTAAAAAATTATAATCAAATTTAATCCAAAATAGTACAGTTTACTTATAAATCAGGAGAATCAAAATTCTCTCGTGAGACTGTAATCGAATAAAATCGATTTTCAAGTGCTTTCGATATTTTTATGTAATCGAATGATACTTAAATAGATCACGAATATTTGAAAAAATATTGAAAAGTCGTTTATGTCTAATCAAACTTCCTCTTAGATTGCTTAAAAACGGAAAGAAAATCAATTCGGATATATAAATGTGCTTGTATGTTAACCAATTTTTACTTTACATAGAATACGGACAGCTAGTTTGACATGAATAGTATGACAAATGGACATTTCTATGTGATAGCTTTACCAGGACCATCTCAATTCGTCAATGGGAGGGTTTGACCGGATGTACACGTCGTTGTGGGTATGTTTATGAACTGCCCTCCTATAAATCTGTTCGTCAGCAGTTGGTGCCATCAATGAAACGGGAGAATCTTTGTAACCAGGTATAAAGAGTTGCATTCATCTATCTTTCCTGGAATCACTGCATTGTTTAAAATAATTTATAGCATTCTACATCAATTTATATAGCTATAATAACGCAAAAATAAAATTATATGTGTGTAAAATTGTTAATATCATGAAAAATGTTAAAAACCTTAACATTAATCGAGTAATATATTTTTTCGATGTATAACAGAATCAACAGATTCTAAATTAACTTTTCTGCAAATGAAGTAAAGAAATCAATATTCAATCTCATTGATTATTTATTAAACAACGTGGAATTGTTCTCGAAAATACAGATCTCTTTCATCTTTATTACTTTTTTTATATCACCAATGCAGTGATGTATAGATATTTGGAAATATTTAATTAAATTTTATTTTTAAAGCAGTGTATTTTATAATTTAAACAAAATTAACAATCGGGGAGGGAAAAAAATAGGGAAAATCTTGATTTATCTATGAAAATTCATATAAGCATCATTTTTCTTTAGCATTTTTCATTAAAAAGTAACGAAACATTGAATATATCGAAGAAAAAATAATATCAACTTTTATATATGATTATTATTATATAGATTTTCTTCTTATTATTTTAAATTTTAATTTAAAATCAATTTATACGATAAATCTTATACAGAATCGATTTTATTCTCGTGTAAAAGCGATTTATGTTTAAAAGCTTTAATGAAGTTGCAAATATTTAGGTTCGCGTTAAATTAAAAAGTTTCAACAAATAAAATAGTTTTGTATAGCAAATATTCTTATTGAATTTTTTTTAAAAATGAAGTAAAAATATATATAGTTAAAGAAAGAGGAGATATATAAGTCACTTCGTGCCTTTTTCTTCTCATATAAGCGTCGTTATCAGTTTGAAACGTCAAATAATGATACACTATTGGAAGAAAGGTGCATTCTATATATAAAGAAGAATAAAACTAGAAAAGTATAACAGCTATATTATAAAATATATTTTTTATGTTAAAATGACATCCATTACTGAGATTGAGACAAAAATATACTTAGATAGAATATGGTGATGTTTAAAAAAATAATTTGCATTAATTCATACTAAACTCATAAAGCTAGATAAACTTCTATATAAAATAATGCAAACAAAAATTTTTATTCTGTAATGAAAACCTTAAAAAATTTTTAAGCCATGTATTATAAAATCATTCAAATGAATATTAATAGCATTAATAATATATTTTTTATACATGTTATGGATGATTTCTTTTTGCCTTGATAAAATATATTAAGAACAATTTCTGGTGGTTTACATGAAAGCAATATACTTAACAATATTTACAAACAACATAAAAATCATTAGATTAAAATTAATGAATATCGTTCAAAATTACAAGCTATTAATGTTAACTTAACAGAAAAACATATGTATCAATAAGTTATCAGTTAGAAGCATATAATTCTAAATTAATAAATATTTAAAAATATATAAACATAAATTTTAAATAGCAAAACTAGAGGGTAGAATTGCTAAGTAATATTTATTTATTTTTTTAAATAACTTTAATCAATTATAAATAAAATTAAATTTAGATGATGCTTTCGGACGAAATTAAAACCAATAATGATGATGATAACTATTATTAGCAAATATTTAAATAGAACTAAATTTATCCAGATTAAGTTTTAATTTAATTGGATTATCTTAAGTCAATTATCGATAGCAATCATCTCATCGTATTGAAGAGTATCGGATTTAATGGGGGTTTTCCTTTTTTATTACAAGTTTTATAATTTGTAATCTATTGATTGCATATCATTAATAAAAAAATTTAACTGTTAGTGATATAAATGTCAGGTGGTTTAAAATAAAGTTACAGAAAGATCGATGCATATTTATAAAGAGAAGCGAAATTTGAAATAATGCAATAAAAAATTTAAAAGAAAATTAAGGCAGAAGTTGTTACACTATAATTTTTCATACATTTAAAAGAAAAATAAAAAAAAAATCCATAATTTCTAAAATAATGATATTTACTATAAAAACTATAATAATAAACTAAAATTATTAAATCCCACCCCAGAAGAAATTTCTATAAAGATAGCGTGGTTTGTGATTATTTCTTTTGTTATGTAAGCCATAAAATGGCTCCTTTGTTCTCTTGCGCCATGCTAAAAAAATCAGAAAACAAACACCTATGGTTTGGTTTTATGCGAAAAAAGTCATTCATTGTTACTTTAACTATTATACAACTTATTAATTTAAATTCTGAATTTATCGTTCTTCTCAACAACGAATGACTTTGTGCTTAAACTGAAAACATTTTTATTTAAAATTATTACTACATAAAACTTGATCAGTTTTGTCGTTTATCGCTCATATAACTGATAAAATTATTTTGCAGCTAAAATTTCATAGTTCATAAAAACGACGAGACATTAAATTATGCACAAACCTAAGCTACATATAAAAATAATATAAAATATTTAAGCGAGTTGAATACGTATATATATCTATAAAGGTTATGAAAATATTTAAAAATATTATTAATATTCTATATGATGCATTAATCACAGTTTTACTAATCTCCTAGATTGAATATTGGTACTCACTATTATTCCATAGATTTCTACATCCATGTTTAAAATATTTAAAGATAAAAGCGAGGAAACTAAGCGCTAAACTTTAAAAACAGTACATAGCAATGTGCTGTTTTTAAAGTTTAATCTTTAAATGTGCTTAATTATATACTGAATATAATAAAAAAAATATTATATAAGATTATGAACTCGAAATATATTCATGAAAAGTATATCACCGTCTTCATTATTTCTAGAATTTAACTCATACTTTATATCTATTTTTAAGAACTTATTTATGAAACGTATAATGCCGAATGTATGTCAGGTAGAAGAGAATACGTTAACACATAATATAAAAAGCTTATTTGGTTTTCATCGTCAAAAATTAATTTTTTTTCCAACATAGTAGCTCAATAAATGCAGAAATTATTACTAAACAAATATTCATATAAACGTTCAGAACTAAATTTTGCATGGAACTTATCGAAGCAAATTACGGATTAATAATTTTCTAAGAGAACTTAAGTATAAATTGATGATTGCATAGTAATAAAGCGTTTTCCAAAAGGTATTATGAAGTAAAATTCAATTTAAATACGAGTGTTTCTAATTAATCTACGAAGAGAATTAAAGTTATGTTTGGATAATAATCTATCCCTAGTTCTGTAAAACTTATCCATAAAGATTGAAAAGCTTTCTTGTAATCTATATTACTAATTCCGATGGATTTTGTTTTCGAAAATTTCTTTTTAATAAAGTATTAAATCGAAAATTTTAACATAATTGCTTTTAAATCAAGAAATCTAAATTATAAACTTCGAAACGTAATCATTAAATTAATAAATTTACTTTCTAGTTGGGCAAAGCTATTATAAGATTTCTTAAGTTCGAGAAAATTAGAAATAAAATTAGTGAATGGATTCATTAAAGTTTAATTAACTATTTAAATTAATGAAATACCGTAATAGAATTATTTAGAATATAAAAGTTACGATAAAACTGAAATCATTTTTGCAAATAAAAGAATTTATGTTTCAGAAATTAATTTCTCTTCAATTTTCAGAACCTAATGTTCTCTTGACAAAATTTATTTTATTTTAATAAATTCCTCTAAAATAAATTCTTTTTATAATTTTATTTTGCCTTTAGTTTAATCAAGAGAAATATTATTCAATAGCGAAGAGTTTAGAAGTTTTTGTTTGCTTTATAAGAGGAATATGACAAATTACATAATTTAATTATTTTAACAAATTGTAAAAATTTACTTTCTGATACATTCTTTTTCTCCTACTTCGATTAATAATTAACTATTGAATTTTATTAACAAAACAGAATGTTTTGTATTGCGTGATATGAAAAGATGGCCGTTATGATAATCATAAATCTTTCGTGACAATTGTGACATATAAGAAAGGTTCGCTTACTTTATTTTTATATTGTATCAAGATTTATCTAGAATAAAATAAATGGTATGTATATATTCTCTATGTATGTATTTTTGACTATTTGCGTTAGTCAATTGTTCCGCGAATATAAGAATTCTTATGCAAATGGGAAAATATCAGATAGTTCTTCGTATTAATTCATGGAGTAGCAATAAACGTTATTTCTAACTCATTTACTTTATTCTAAGGCGAAGTGTGTCACTGGTGATAAGAGAAATCTCAATTAGTTTAAGAAAAAACGTCGAAAATATTATTAAAGTATGAACTTTTTCGCATTAAAAGAGATTCAATTCATATCAGTGTGAAAATGCATTCACACTAAATAAGAAAGCATAAGGCAGCAGCTGAGAAAGAAATCTCCTTTCCCAAAAACAAACACAGATGCTTCAAAACATTCACACACAAAAAAAAAATTCGAAAGATTTTTTAATTGAAATGGCGAAACTGCGAGATGATTTGTAACTAAACCGATTTTTTTTTTTTTTGGTAACTTTAGTGATAAACATTTATTCACGTTGGCTTATAAACTTGCTTTCGTTCTTATAAAATTGATGTGCAAAAATATATATTTATCGGGATATCAAGATGGTTTTTTTTTAATTTCTACAAATATATGCATACTTTTTGTGTATAGAGAAATAATAATATTAATAAAGCGGATTTCAATTACGCTAACTTTGAAATTCTTTTTAAAAAATTCTTAAATTGTGCCAATATTCATAGAAAAATGGAAAAAATCAATAAATGTTATTTCGCAAAGAATGCACAGCAATCAGTTGACATTGCTCGGCATTATATATTATATATATATATATAGTAAAGGAATGCGTTCAGTGGGGGAAAGATTTTCATCGTTTCTAGTTTTGTGTTCGACAGTCGAAAACTACGATAGAAATATCGTTTTAAAATAGCAATTTTTGGAACAATGCCACTGTTTAAGTGCGGATTTTTTACTGTAAACATAATACAAAAAAAGGTTAATTTTTCTCACTCGAATTAAAAAATACTAATTTTATAACTTAAGGTAGATTTTAAAATGAATTTTTCATTAATTATGTGATTTTATCTATCGTAAAAATGAGTAATTAGTGTATAAATAAGGTTCTTTACGTTTAAAAAAATTGCTGAATTTTGATCTAGTGCGAAGGTAAAAATCAATTATTCAGAGTAAATAATCAAAGAACTGTATTAAAAACTGTAGAAACAAAAATAATTGTTTATATTCATGTTTATTGAACTGCTTTATCTTTCTTTAATACACATTCAACTTTGCTCCATGCCAACTTTTACGTTGTTAACTACTGAAACTCAGAATGATATAACTTATTTTAAAAAACACGTTTTTAAAGAAGTTTCTTAATTAATTAGCAATTAAATATTTCAAACTAACATTTGTATGAATTTAAATTGCAAGAATCAACAGTTTTTCTTTTAATTGCATCTTTAAATTAACCAGGATAAGAAAAGAATAAGAAGAAAGAAAATTGGCAAAGGATCTTGAAAATAATAATAATAATAACAGTTTAAACGATATTTAAATTTAAGATAGTGTTTATCTGAAATGACTTTAATGCATCATATTTAACGTAAATTCTATAAATAATATAAAAATGCGTGTAAAATTGCCTGAGAATATTGTTAAAGATTGCAATATGAATGAATTTTCTCCATCTGAATAATACCAAAGATCTCTTGTGCTGCCATCTGGCAGAATTCATTCTAAAGTAACTTACGCACTCTTACCCAACCTTTTACATTACCTTCAATGGAAGATACGGATGATTAAATTTTTATCAATAAATAAATATGCGTACCGAATACAAAAATTAAATCAAATATCATGGTTAAATAATTAAAATTTAGAAAGTAATCACAAATCTATTGATTTCAAAATTTCTTAATTAATCCAACAGAATATATTTTTATATTTAAGTATTATTTGATGTTGTTATTCGTATTCTAAACTTTCCATCGATACTCAAATGAATAGGTTATAAATCGAGACTAATCATTAAATATACTTAATATAATCCTTACAAAGAATGTTCAAGTATTAATTTTATTCAATACAAACTGCATAACGACAGAAAGTGGAGATAAAGAACATCAAAGGTATAACAAAGAGCACAATGCATTGTGAAATATTTAATCTTCCATATAAAGTCGAAGTATTTTCTATATCAAGGAGATTTAATATATAAAATGCAAGTTAAAAGTCAAATAGAATAAGTAATAAAAAGTTTTTTAAGCGATTAACGTTCAATATATTCGAGCGAAATCTTTTATAAAATTTGTTTGGAGAATTTATCGAAGAGAAATAAATAAATTAATGAACTGGAAAATTTGAATTTCCAGTTGAAGAAATATTTACTGATATTTAAATAATTTGTTAATATACTTTTATTTATGGTTTAAAATAACAGAAAATTAAAATATATATTTATATTCGTCTGAATGATGTAGTTGTTAACAGAACCAAAGGTTTAAGTGTTATATCAATATTATACTTAGTGACTATAAATATTTGATTTACATAATATTAATTTACTTAATCAATCTTAAAAGAACAAATCGTTCATATTTTAAGTTGACATAAAACGTTATTACATTTAATATTTTAATTATAGTACAATCGTTTTGTTTTAGGAACAACTGTCACTGTGCTAAAATCTTTCGAACATAAATTTTAATATCAAAATGACAATTATCGAGCTTTTGTAGTCTAAATAATAAAAACGAATGTTTAAAATAATCCTTTTAATGAAATGAGGATTAAATGTCATCAAATATGCACGAATTTCTCGTAAATTATATAAGATTGCAACGTTCTAACGTACTTGTTTTTCTTTTCTCATAATAATTTTAGCATCCTTTATCTAATTTTATCATAATTATTTTCTCAGTTTTCTGTTATAATTAAAATAAAATACCCTTTAATTAATACTTAAGAGAACAGACTTAAAACTGTTCTAAAAAAAAAACGCTTAAAAAATTGTTTTGTTTACAAAATTTCATATTTTTAAGAGAAGAAGAATAAAACTATACATGATATTATTTTATATTCGTTAAAAATTGAAAGCTATTTTTTTTCTAACTCATTTTCTTCGTAAATTATATTAAATTGTGACATGTTTTGCATCAGAAAATAATTTGAACAATGCAAATTTAAACTAAAAAAAATTAGAAAAAGTGTATAGGATTATATTCAATATCACTGCAGTATTGACGAGTTTTCATATCTAATAACACAAAGACAAATGGAACTGGCGAAGATTCAAAAAATTCTAGAGAGTGCTTACAGAAATACTTCAGACTTATTTCTGATTCGAAACTTCGATTTATTCTCTTAACATTTTTATGCCGTTATAACTTAACCTATTGTTCTGAATAGTTAGAAAATGTATTTTTTAAATAGCAAAATATATATAGTAAGCTAATCAAACAGCACACAACGATTAATCAATTAATTAAATTTATAAGATAATATCTTGAAATTATTTTCTAGAATATATTACTATCATAATTTAATATATGCAGCCAATTTTTTGACTTCGTAAAAGTATAAAATTTCATACATATTTATAAGTTTGTACGCATTGCCATATTTGATTAAAAAAGTTTTAGTCAAAATGTTAACTAACATTAAAAAATTTAATAAATAATTTCTTGATTATTTTCTTATTTATAATTCGCACTTTAATCTATTTGTTGGAAAATCAACGATCTACATTAATAGTAATTTCTTAATGTCCACGTCTACCAGCTAAACTTTCTAACTTAATTTTTTTTTTTTTTTAAACATCAAAATAAATAAAAGTATAGAAATTAGAACATTTATCTTTGCATTTACGCTTTCATTTATTAATAAAGAATAAATAAAAAATGCAATACTGTATATTATATACGGCAAGAAAGATGCAACAATTCGTAAACGTCAAAAAATAGAAAAAATGCGGGAGAACACGAAACTGTTGCAGAGAAATCTTTTCTGAGGAATTGGATTAGAAAAGCAAAGAATCGAAATAAAAAAAAAAATTCTGTATCAAACTTGAAAGGTGTTACTTGAAAAATTTTAATTTAAAATGATAAGTTTTGTATTAGTTTTTCTAATATTTCGTTCAGAAAGTTATACTTTTCTACGATAACTTAATTTAAAGTTTGACAGCAAATTTCGGTAATAAATAGCCAAGTTTGCCCAAAAAAACAAAGCAAATTCTTGAATCAGTTTTAAAAGAATAAAAATTAAAAAAATGAAAACGAATCAAAGAAGAACGAATAATTATATTCGCTTCATGATAAATGACATATTATTATTTCAGAAATGATAATTAAGTTCTTATAATTTATGTGAGATGATGTAATTTATCAATATTTGAGTATTTATATCATTAGTTAAGCACGATTAAAAAAAATAATAATAATTTTAACAGAGATGAAATAAAATTTTCAGACTTTAAACATTAGGAAAGCATATCTTCTTACGAAATAATGCAAAAATGTAATAAATTTAGAAACCGATCTTTAAAAATTGATTTCATTAATCCAATAAACTCCTAAATGCTAATCGAATTAATATCAAATTCTATATCTCTACTAAATTGTCTTAAATCCCATCAGAAATTGGTTAGTAAATTTTTCACGCTGTTATTCATTTTATTCGATGTATTAAATATCTTAAAACAAATCAAGCTTAATTACTTACTACAGAAGAAGAATTTAAAGGAAGCTTCTTGATCGTGTTCTAAGCATCTCACGAATAATCAATCTTCTTGACATATAAGCATTATCTAAAATTATCAAACTATAAACGATTGCCATTCAAGGAGATTTTTTTTATTATTATTATTAAACACTGAACATATAATTGCGGATACTTTTTTATATACTGTTAATATCTCAAAGTTATATTCGATATCAATTTATCCGAATAAAATTTCTTTTAAAGTTATTTTATCCATTATAAAACTTTTATATTTGTAATACTTAAAAGCGATACTGTAACGCAAAGTGATGTTTAGGAATTCAGCCAAATATCATACATTAGAAACATGATATATAAGATAAAAGTATATAATGTTGGCAATTTGACTTTCAAGAGATGAATAAATGAATGAATTATTAAATCTATGGAATAAAAACTGTTTAAAAGTTTGTTTTAAAAACTGTTTTAGCGCATGGACACGGTTGATACAATAATTAATTATTTTAATTGACGACATTTTATCTCATAAATTCAGAAAAAAGATAGATGGATTGTTTGTCAGCTCGAATTTATATATTTTTTCTTTCTTTAATTCATAAATTATTATGGATATAGGCTTTATGGAACTTCGGACAATTGAACCATTAAATATTTAAAATATTTATGTTTATGATTAATAATTAATAAAATGTCAATACGCTATTAATCATTAATTATAACAAAACAGACGTTGCTAATTTTTTTAAATAATACATTTACTGCATTTTTATTATTATTTTTTTCGACTTTCAAGATGAACTAAAATTTTCGGTTTAGATACATTAATTAATAATATTAATTATTTTATATAGGCCTATAAAATGTTATATAATGCTAAATATAAATGCAAGTTAAATATTAATGATACGGAAATGATTACTCTTACATCACTCAGAACAAAATAAGTGAAACATATTGAAACTAAATAAGTAAATCAGAAAATTTGCAAGCCGCTAATTTCAAAAATATCTTATAATAGCATATTAAGGCAATATAAAAAGATAAAGATCACGAAAATAAATAAAATGAGGTAAAATCTGAACAGATTCAAACGGGAGAAGAGAAAAAAAGAAAAAGAAAATTAACGATTTCATTAAGTTACTTCGGAAAAACAATTTTTCAGATTAATACTTTACAGCTTTATAATGATAAATCTTTGAAATTAAGCATAGTACATACAATATTTATCATAAAGAAACTAATTGGTAAATTCGCAGATATTTATATCTTAAAATTCCTAACCGAACAATTTCAGTTAAAAAAAAATCAGGCATTGATGAAAATTGAAGTTCAACTTACTAAAATAGAAACAAATTAAAGGAATGGCAAAGTATAGCGATACAATTCCGATAAAAGAACTTTTATTTTTTACTACACAAGAAAATTTTTCTCGTTATTTTAAATTATAAATAAATTATTTTATATGGTCGTTTTTTGTACATAAATATCAAAATTAAATAAAAAAAAATTATATATTCAAAGTAAGGAATTTATTCGCGGATCGAATGAAATGTTTAAATGATAAAAGAAAAAATTAAAAAATACTGGTAAGTTTTATGATTATTAGTACATGCACGGGTTGTCAAGAATGATGAAAAATTATTGAAGAGAATTTTGTATTCAAATTCTTAGAACATATCTAGCTATAAGTACTCTTTGCTATGTGATTGTCATAATAATCTAGAATGAAGGAAAAGAATAAAATATATGTACGTAGTGTACAGAATTTTGAAATAAAAATATTTAAATTTTGCACTATGTTAGGAAAGAATAATTTCATTTTTAAACAAACTTGAAAATAATAAAAAAGAACGGCATCGTAATTTCCATTTAGAAGTACTGTATAATAGTTATGAGATTTAAAGTGTGTGTCGTAAAGATTAAGGATAAAATTATCTGCATCTTTCCTGTTTGTAATTTTTAAACATTATTTTTTTTAACAAGATACTTCCTGTATACGTTTTATCAAAATAGTTTACTTCCTTTTAACTTTTACGCACTAATTTAATTTAGTATATAAAAAAGAAATCTCTTATTAAGTGTAAGGGATTTATTTTATATTGTTTTATAGATACAATTTCCTGATTGATATTTTGGACAGGAAAATACGATCAAGAAAAATAAATAAATAGGAAATCCACCATGTCCGTCAATGGAAGTGCTTTTATGTCAAAAACAGGAGGAAGTGTTTGTTCTGTTTCCGGAAGAACATCTACCTATCATCTACTGCTACCTACTCTGATGTCACAATTTCACGGTCTTTTTGATCGATTCTCCATCAGATGATCATCTGGTCACGATAGGTGTAGTGATCTAAGTACACGAATCACGTTAAAAAAGTTTATTCTTGATATGTAGCAAAGTACTGTTAAATAAAATTGTTAATCAATCACCTGTTTTCGGTCCTTGTCAATTGCACGTGTTTTAAAATAAAACATTTTTAATTATTTCCAAACTGCAAACAAGTAAATCAATGATTTCATTTAAAATCAAGAACAAATGATTTGAAATGAAAAAATACTTTTCTCTAGATATGCTCACTGTGGCATTAAGTGCAGTTTTCTGGATATTTATATGACAAGTGGTTGCAAGTAAAGATATAATCGTTAATTATGACAAAATACTGTAGCTGTGAAAATTTGCTCAGCCAAGAAACCTAACAACCTTTCACTAATGAACTCGTTTTTCATCTTTCCAATATATACAATATTTCTGAATCTTAATGTTATAGTTTCGAGAAAACCATAAGTTAGTAAGACAATATCAAACAATAATAGTCTATTTTTGTACAACTTTAAAACATTCAAAAGTATTGACAGATTTTTTAAATTTACGAGTATCTTTAACAAGTATATTGCATCCTTTAATTTGAGAATTCAAAATTGTTCCAATGTAAAAATTTGTAAAAAAATGTATTAAAATTTCTCAAGTAGTAAAATATTGTATACTTCTATAGAAAATGTTTTAAATCCACAAATTTATTGTTCGCGATTATACGTAATAACAACCTGACGATCATAAATTGCTGATAGTTACATGTACCTTATAATAGCCAATTAATAATTAGTTTATCTTAACTATAATTATATAACAATGAATTATGTTAAACAATTAAATTATATTATAATGTTATGAAATTACTAAAAGCCAATTTTTTTAAATTATTTGTATGTTATTGCCGCTTCCGATTTTTAAAAATAATCACTACTAACTAAATTAGTTTCATTTAAGAATACGTTGCGAAATGGAAACGACGAACCAAATCCGGATTCCTCAGAAAAATCCGGGAATAATGAGAATAGATGTTTTTCCATTATACTACTGAGCTCTTGTAATTTATTTCTCAACCAACTTCAATAAAATTTTTATATGACGTGTATTTTCTGAGTTGTGAACATTTTATGGGCTAATTAATTTTTTCCGTAAACTCGATATTTTAATTTGAAAGATAACTTTGGCTGTAATCATATAAGATATTCCTTTTTCAGGTAATAATGATCATTAATCGTAATTTGCAAAACTTAATCATTATGATCACTGTATTATGCATGCATAATAAGCGTTTACAGTATGCATAATAAGCCATTAATAAAATAACGATAATTATTTCTTCGAGTTCATTCAATATAAAAATTCGATATGTACAGTACATCATGCAATTTCGGTATATTATAGTATTCGTTTTCCAGTAATTATTATTTTTATGTTTCATAACGTTACATTTTGTAACAATTTTTGTATTATACTATTAGGAATTTTTAAAATAAACTGATTCGGTATTTTTATTTGAAGCATACTCTTTATATACAATATATAATAAATGTTAGTAGGGAAAATAAATCTCTATTAAAACTTTCATTTCGGTATAAACTATAAATAGAAATCTTTCATCCTTATTGAAAGAAAACTGCTTTTTTTACTTTATTTCTCAAACTAGATCATTTCATGTCTTGTATTTTGTAAGTTATCGAACGTTTTTCCTGAGTTATTTTAAAAAACCGTGTCATAAAAGCATACGTCGAAGAGATGAGATATTATTATTGAATAATCATGAGAAGTATGAGTATTCGAAGGTAGTTAACGGAAAGTGCGTGATGTCTGACGTCACGCTAGCTGACAATATCACGTGATAGTCATCGACCCAGAACAGGTAGAAATCTGTTGCATATACCGTAGCACACACACACACACCGTTGCAGAAAGAACGGTTTACGTGTCTATGGAAAATAGATAACTTCCAGTATAAAATGACTGCGATTTTATATAAAAGTAAAAATGCCATACTATTATAGCTTTTCCTATGTGTATTAAATAAATTAAAATATTTTAGAAAAGGATAAGTTTAAAATTTTTATATTTATCCGCATTTTCTTCTTTAAAAAAACGCAGAACTCATCAATTTATATTCATAAATGAAAAAAATAAAATGGGGGAATAGCGAGTACATAAAGGTAGTGTTTTCATTATATATATTATTTTTTCCATCTTAAAGATGTAATCAATATTGGTAAAGAAAGAATTAGTTAAGCAACTTTAAAGATTTTTGGCAAAATTTCAAAATGAAAGAGTTAAAATTCCATTTCTTATTTGGCTGCCAAAATCGCTTCTGTTTTGTAGAAAAGAGAAGAGAGAAGGAAAAAAAGAAAGAAAACATGCAGATGGATAGAAGCGTTTTTATCAGCTTCCGTTTTCGGATCAAAACAATTAATTCGTAAGTTGAAAGTTGATTGTATGAAGTAAGATGATCATTAAATAGCGGAAGGAACTGTAATCATACGACTTAATTGAAAGTGAAGAAGGAGAAAGATTTAAATCTTATGATATTATTTTAGTTTAAACAGAAGGAAGATTTTAAAATATTTTTATTCGTTTAACTATATTGGGATTGTAAGGAATGTTTAAGAATAAATGTTTCTTAGAAAACCAAGGAAATTATCGGTGTAAGAAGGGCAAGAGAGCAAGCTAATTTACATTGAGTAATGAGATTCTTTAGTTGTTCTGACAGAACTACGTCCGATATTTTGAAACCTGGTCTTGTTCAATGTTTTGATAGCAAGTTAGAGTAAAAATATCTTAAATTGCATATATCCTTTAATAAAATTAAGCCATAAATTGAAAAAAATCTTGTTTATTATTTAAAATAACAAACAAAGTAATTTTTTTCAAATTTTGAGCGGAATGATGTATTAAAATTAATAAATAAGAAAATAATTTTATGGTTAATCATAAATCTTATTTATAAAATATTAAAAGTGTAATAAATAACACAAATTGATAAAACTGAATTAAAAACAGATAAAAAAAAGAGACAAAATCAATTTATTATAATTGCAAACGGAAGAAATGCGTTTTCTTAAATCCTAGACGATTCCTAACTTAAATCATTATAGCAAAAGTTATCGAGACAACGTTGGGAAATAAATAATTGAAATGTTTCGATTAATCGAATAATAGTTTAATTTTATCTTTTTTTTAGTTAACGCTTGGGGAATTTTTCATATTTAACACACAATTACGTCATATATTCCGAGCAAAATTCGAGAAATGCGCTAAATAATACATAAAATTATAATATAAAGTACGCTTAATTTTTTATATCTTGCAACTAGCATATTAATCGTATCGTTAATTATTATATTAACGCTTATAAATCGTTAAAATATAAGCTTATAAAAATTTATGAATGTTTTGATAAATATATTATTCTTATATCATAAATATCAGCAAATATAAATTTTATACGATTTATTAATAAATTATTAAAAAAGGAAACGTATGTTAATATATTAGTTATGCTAAAGCGCTATATGAAAGATAATGCCAAATGATATATTTATTGTGTCACTTCAATAATGCTGAATAAGATATTTTTCTGGAGTTCTCAGCAAAAGACAATTAGTTTCAAAGAGAACTTATAATAAGGCCTTTCAGACTACTCAAACATGTAAAAAGCACGTCTGCACATCATTGGAAATTTGCCACTATCTTCTTCTTAACTTTTAAGTGTTGAAATTTAAAATGACCGCAACTCATTCGACGGTTTTAAAAGGAATAAATTTTACATTCTCACTCAACTTCTCATAAACGTTTTTAATTAATTAAAATATATTTCAAAGTTTACAGGAAAGAATAACTCGATGAAGAACTCGTACAACTGACTTACATCAACAAATAAAGCGTAAAACTGATTTATTTGTTGAATTGTTGTTTGTAGCTATCTCTTCTATGTTATTAAAGTAATAAATTTTCTATTGGTTTCAATCCGATAATAAAATTTTGTTTTGAGTTATATATTATATTTTTCGAACAATTTTCATACAGATCTATAAATGTATATTTGGAATGATAGTCATCAATATCCTATTTAAACAATTGAAAAGCAAGGATGGTTTTTCTCGAGAGAACAGTCGTGCTCTCTTTTAGTCGACATGTGCAGAAAACAGTAATTGAATTAGGTACAAGTATTATCGATCGTCTTACCAAAACTCTAATTTAATATTTGAAACATCAAATAACAATTCAATAAATTTTATTTTGTATCTATACATTGCGCATTTTCCAACATTGACTACTTTTCTCTTAAAATTCGTCACAACTAACGATATCGATAATGGCAGTTTTGTTAAATTTCGATGATTCTTTTTCGAGACCATAACAACAATCCAATTACTTCAAACTCCTTAATTTAAAAAATAAAAATAAAATGATGTATATAGTCTGCTTGTTACTGAAAGTCGAATGCAAAATGTAATTTTATTTTTCGCTCACGTATTTTAATAAATATTTTTAAAAAAATATTTTTCCGAAATTTCTTGAATACAAAAAAAAAAAAATTAAAATTCCAATCACATTTTTTACTAAACTTCGTAATCAAGGATGTAATCAATAAAACGACTACGAGATAGCATCTCTAGAGAATAATGCTTACTAATTATTTCTCTACCTTTTGATTCACGGAAGCAAAGTGTTCTTTGCTCACCTCATAAGGAATGGATCATTCCGTGAGACAGCATCTGTGTACAGGTGGGCGGCACAGGTAGATCTCCAAGAGGTACACCTTTTAGTAAAATTACAAGTCTACTATCAAATGACTAGCTAACCTATTGACTTCTGTCTGCGATCAAGTTGAGAAGATATCCAGAAGTCAAGTTGTTACTTTTCTTTCGTTTTTTCTTTTTTTTTTTATTGTTTGATAGCCGAGTACTCTTAACAGCTGTTGGAAAACGCCATTGTATAGATAAAACCATGCTCCAGTTTTACTATTTATTTGATTATTTTCGATCTCTTGCGGTAATTAACCTGTAAACGATATCATCAAACTACGTTTCCAGATTAGTTTGCAATTAGAAAATTACTCTTCCATATTTAAAGATTAACCTCTTTAAATTCCATTGTTTAAGTGCATCACGATGAGAACTTTGGTAGAACAATAAAATCAAGTAAGGAATATCTGTACGGGGTTAAATATTGAACAATAAAGCCTCCTTCCGAGAATAAAGCTTTCTTTCGGAAGCACAGATGTTTATATACGGCTTAATGTGATCCACTTTACAGATTTATTGATTCCTTTATGGAAATTTATCAAACGCAAGAATATAAGTCTTCTGCATGCACAGGTATATAACGTTTGTCTTCAAAGATAAAAAAAACAAATATTTGAAAATTTTTATACTGTCTACATTAATTAAATTGTTTATAGTGCAGTTTATCATTTTAAATTTATTGTTTACTAGAGAATAAACATGAAAAATGAATTATTAAATTAATTTTGAAAGATGTAAAATTTAAATAATATTTAATGCATTTTTAATCAAAAATTTGTGCCTAATTTTATATTAATTTTTACATAAAGCAAAAAGTTTCATATTCAAACAATTGAGTGTATATAAACGCATAAATTATAGCAGCAAACAATACATAGAAAACTAGAGAATTAAATACGATGCGGAATCTTTACTGATTCACTAATGCGATTTAGTGGTTGAATATATCTAAAGCAACATTCAGCAGATGTTTATCTATAGAAATGGGCCTTATATTGAAAGATAGAAAGGTTATTTATGTTATTTTAGCATAAAATAATTAACGATATTTTTTAAATTAAAAAAAAAAAAACATTTTAACATCTCTATTATTATTTACCTTCATTTAATATATTATAAATGGAAAATATTTATATTCCCAATTTTACAAAGTTATGTAATAAAAATTTCATTAATATTTTCATTTATAAAAAAATTATAAACAAACTTTGCATTAATGTATCAGTAATGATTATTAAGTATTTCTCTTATTATACCAGAGAAAATAATAATAAAAATATTTAATTAATTAATATGCTAACTTTACGTATATAATAATTATTTTCATATATTAATTTTTTTTAATTATTATATACAATTTTGTATTTTAATTATATATAGAGTACATTTATATGAGAATTTTAAATTAAAATAAATTAAAATATTTATTTTATTAAATTATTTTATATAATAATAAAATTTAGTTGATTGTTTTATTTACTTAATTGAATTAAATTATTAAAATATCTGCAAAATGAAACATTTTAAGCAATTTGCATAAATATCTTATAACTGAGTGGAATGAAACGAAACGTTTGCTTTGGACAAAATAAATTTTGCATTACAACATATACAAAATATGTTTATAAATATATATTTAATTCATAAACTAACAAGTAGGAGATATGAAATATCATGCCATATGCAATATTTAAGGAATCACACACAAAAAAATAAATATGTAAATAAAATTATGCAATATATATATTTTATATACAGGTAGAAAAATAATCTAAATAATGCTAAACTATAAAGTTACGGACAGAAAATATCATGCACTTAACCATGGAAAAAATGAAAACAATAAGCTGATGAAATTTACTTACATAGAAAACGGAAGTAATCCAGTTAATCAAGAACACAACAAACACTTACATAAACACATATAAAGGATATGGGTTCGTAATCAACTTGATGCACCAATTTCTAGGCCTTGCATCCTGTTTGAGGCAATATAAAGATACCGGTACGAACCCAGGATATGGTAAATATTCCTCGTTCGGCACATCTCCAGTAACAGAACATCTGCTGCATGTCCTAGATGAGGAGCTGCACGAATCACTACAGCTACATGAACTGGAGCTTCTGTTTTGATCATCATTTAGATTATATTGCCGAGATAAAACCGATAATCTTTCCTGACCAGTCCATAATTTTTCCTCGGCCCTAACCTTAGCCATATCCAAAGCCTCACTCACCTGTTCCTAGACCGTTCCCGGCTGGTCAACGATCCAGCCGGAGGTCGAGGCATTGCTACACTGTTAAACGCTCACCATATATCTGTATGAGTAGCGGATGATCAGCACTACAATGATAGAGCGAATATACGCCAATGCTATCATCCACTCACACACCCTTACTGGTTTCACTCACATCGCTCCAACCAACGTTCAGACTCTGGGCTGACTGGCTCCAACATCTCGTACATTCTCACTCATCTCCGCGGCTGTGCGAGACGTAAGCTGTTCGCCCACTCTTTCCTGCTTATCAGTGATAGAAAATTTTCTAACGCTTCCTATTATTTCCGAAGATTTTTCTCAATGTTTGTCGACCCTTTCTGCCTTGAGACGACTGCCCTAGTTTATTCGACTAACACTAGGTGGCACAGGAAGGTTACCTGTGTAGCCAGGTAGCTGTGACAATCAGTCGGATAGCTATTGATCTCACGCTTATGCGTCACGTGGGCTACTTTTTCCCTCTGATGCTAGCAATAATGTATGAGTTAGTCTTTCGGTTCTAGGTTCCTTACGTTGCCATGACGACAGCTTTTAATGGTGTACAGATGTAGATTTTGAAGAGTGCGAAAAGGCTCATGGGAATGATGGTACTATTGATTTTCGTTCATAGAGCTCAAAGAACAGGAGCATGCTGAGGCGCTCATATACCACACATACCTTTCTTCATCATCCGTCTACCTGTACTCATCGCACTAAATCGTCTCGTTTTAAGCCACGAGATGGCGCTATCTGAAAAATAACAATTTGTTTCACTAGTTTTTTTTGTTTGTTTTGTAAATGAATTGTTAAAGTGGTTACATTCACACACGGAAGTTTGTCTTGCTCATTTACAAAAAATAAAATTAACTACACTGTTTATGCAGTGCATAAATATGTACAGAGATTAAAATATATCTAGTTTCGCATCGCATATGCACAGTAATAAAGAAGAGAAAATTTCTCATTTTAATTTTATACATATATATGTATATATATTTTGTCTCGAACGTTTTATGTAATTTTAATGGTTTTATTAATATATGCATTGAGCGATTCTATGCTATAAATATAATGCAATTTAAGAGAATTGAATAATGTAAACTATAAAAGATAAATTGCAATACTTTTAATATTATTTCTAAAAATCGAGATATAAAATATTTAAAAATAAAATATAACTCTATTTTCTTTACATGTATCGTATTGGAAAGGAGTGATACCGTTTTTCATTATTTAAAATATTCTCTCTGGTTTAGAATTTTATATATTTCGACAGAAAAGCTCATGTAAAATTATATAAGCTAATTATAATTCTGTGCGACAAATAATGCAGTTATTAATTTTATAAACTGCGTGTCTTCGTTATGTTTCCGCCATTTTAATATAATTTTTAAATGCATTTCACATATACTGTAAATACGATTGCAATTTTTGATAAATACCTGCTTTTATCATACATTTTTTTTTATAACAAATGATTAAAATAATAATAAAAAGACAAATTAATTTTATTAAAAAATAAAAAAATATCCATTATTATGTCAAATTTTGATTTACTTTAGTTATTTTTAGTAATTAAAAATGTAAATTATCTAAATAAATTTAGTTGACTTTTTCATAATGAATGGAAAAGACAACTATAGTCAATTATTTATTTATTATTAGAATAATAATAATAATAATATTTTAATAATTTATTAACTGAGGCAGAGCTTGCAAGACAAAATCCAGGAAAAAAAATATCAAGTACTAATAACATTCCAATTCCTCGGTTACCACCAAATCCATCTTTATTAAAAAATTAACTGTACTGTTGATCGATTAAAATTTTATCTACAATATTAGTTTAGGTTAATTTAAAGCTATCAAATTAAGTAGTTCATCAAAACTGCAGTGTTCAATCCATGATACTCTCCAGGAATTTAAATTACCTAAAACTACTGTTTTTGTTAATATTCACAATTATGAATAACAACTAATAGAATCAGTTAAAGATGTAAAAAGTAACCCACACAATCAAAACTATTGAGTGAATGACAGCATTCAAAGTAAAATTTTACCTCAGTGGCACTATTTTTGACTACAAACACCGATATTATTTGCTTTAAATACAAATATTTACTACTTTTGTCTTTCGTTAAAATTCCTTCAACTTTTAAACGTTAGCTGTATTTTTAATGCTTTTCTGTAGATGTATTATTTTCTCTTCCCAGATGGTTTTTAAATATTTTATGGTGAACAGATAATAAAAATATTCTTTTTTTAATTTCCGAAAATTCGCTAGAAAATAGATGAATATATTTAACCTAATTTCTAAAGCAAACAATGCAGAGTTTCGTATTCCATTTAAGTATCAAACGTAGCTTATAATAATCATTTTACAACTTATTGTGATTGAAATTATTGTTGTCTGAGGTATTAATGAATGAGTACGATAATAGCGAATGCTTAATTATAAACTAATATTTGACAAATAATATTTCTATAAATAATTATCGATTGAAATATTCCGAATAAATGCTTTCGAGTGTTATATATTGATATTTAAAATTCATAAAAAAAAAAAATAATAATAATAATTACATCGTTCATAAATTTTATTAGGAACGAATAAATTACAGAATTTAAAAATATATTAAAAGTTAACTCAAGTTATTTATTTTTCACTAAAATGTATTTAATTGGAAACATGTTTTAGATTTATGGAAGAGAGTTGGAACATTCAACTTTAAATACCATTAAAGTTGAATTAGTTCGAGCATATGAAAGATATAAAAATATATATATTGAATAAGTAACTAAAACGTGATGAATATCCGAGATGTTTGGCTTATATAAGCATTGTAATGCAAAAGTATGATAAAGAAAATAACTAGAGATTCTTTCATAAAAGAAATGCATTATATTTGAAGTAGGCAATTTATACACAAATTATATAAATATTGTTATAAATTTTATAATTTATAGCTGTATTTATATACAGTGAAAATATTTTTGTAACACTAACACAATTTAGAAAAGGATTTTTTTTTATCTACTCTACTAACTTTACTCAAATTCGCTTTGGACAATTGAGTAAAAGGAAATTGCGATAGAACTGTCTGATATGCTTTTTATCTTATAAGATACTTGGTTAAATCAATGCTTGCTCTAGTTATAAAGAAAAGTTAGCCATACATTTAATTTATTATTAAAATAATATTATGCTAATATTGTTATTTTATTATCAAAAAAGAATTTTTTGTTAAATGCAGTTGTTTTATATTTTATGTATTTCTCATTGTTAAGTTTTTTCTCTCTATACAGAAAA